>JAYKYS010000596.1:0-32360 GCA_036924285.1 Asterella californica
CTCACAATGTACTGAGTGACAGCTGCAAACAGTCTTCTGATGCAGCAGAGTGTGCCAGGCAGTGTTCTTTCGAACTTTTCAGCTGAGCCAAGCATCATCAACACCATATGAAGAAACTACACCTTTTCTGAACTTTGTGCTTGACTATTAGGTGCAGCAGAGAGGCTGCTAGCAATCTGCTTCAGGTTGCGAGCAAGTCCACTACTGGCCTGCACAGGTTTGAGACGCGCTGTCATAGACTGGTCATCATGTCTTGCGCAATGTTGCACACAGCCCGAGCAGGCATCTGACTTCACCTTCTAGTGAATTCTGACCAGCGCATATGGCTCAGTCTAAATATGCATTGATACTGCACACAATGTGCTGTGCGCTTCTCACATGCCATGCCATGCCATGCCATGAGCCATGTAATGCTAAACTGGTGACCTGAGTACAAATACCTTGTCGCCCTCAATGTCCACATTCTCATCACTTTCACCAGCAGTAACAGTCTGGGGAAGATGCCGGGCGGAAGCACGCCTTGCAATGGATGCACCTTGCTTCTTGCTTACTTGACTTGTGCCGGACCCTCTAGCAGGAGACATTGCCTGGATTGCCTCCTGAGCTTTCTGCGCAGCCTGTGTTCGGTGCTGCGCTGTGCCTGCGGTCCCTATTGACCCTGTTGGTTTGCTCGTGCTAGCCTTCTTACTGCTTTTAGGCAGAGCATCACTGATGGCTTGGCCCAAGACCTGAGGAGCCCCTTTCAGTGTGTCCTCAATCTTGTTGGCTGCATTCATCACATTGACTTTGATCTGGCGTGCAATGCTGGGAGACTCAGTAGAGGTCTTCTGCTTCTTGGCCTGGTGGCCCTCAGCTTCGCCTGCTTTGGCAGCGTCCTTGGTTGCTGCCAGATTCTTGGTACCTGAGGCCTTCTTCCCCTTAGACACCTTGGAAGGTGACTTTGTGGTGCTGGAGTTTTTATGCAACTCACGCACGGCCTCCTCCCAAGCCTTTGAACCCTTCTTGGGGCACTTGTTGTCGTCCCAATCGTACTGCACAAAGCAAAAACTTTACTCGAAGTAAATGCTACAGTCACAGGCGCAGAGCGCATGTCGAATATGATTCAACACCGACCTTTTGTTTCAGCCTGATGTCTTCTGCTACAAAAGGTTCGTCAACGTAAGTGTCTGACTCGCTGTAATAGCTCTGGATAGTGGTCAAAGCGAGCTCCTCGGCGAAGCTATTATTCTCGGGGGTCATCCACTCAACGTGATATATACACGTCCAGCCGGGAACTGAGGCAAGCTTCAGCCCTACAACTACTCCAGCCTCTCTTCCTACTCCAGTGATCTCCCTCGTGACTTTTCTTCCGATGGGTAGATCGTCAAACTCCTTAGGAATACGGGCCATGCTTGATTGCAGCTGCCGATTGAAATTTCGGAGTTGGTCAACGGAACTGAGTCGAGTACGCTTATACGCTTGCACAAGCTGTCACAACTTTCCCTCTCCCACAGTGTCACCACTTTCAAAGCGCTTTGGCCTTGTTTGAGCCTGTCAGAAACATCCAAACACCCACTCAAGCCGCAAAGCTCTTACTGGTGAAGTGCTTCCGATCCGGCCCAGGGGGGCGTGCTGTGCTGTGAGCGAAGAAGAGGACCCCCTGTGTCTCAGCGAATTTGCATGAAGTGTGGATCCAGTGTGTCGGGCGAAAGGCGAAACTTTCGCCAGGCGAAAGTGGCGAAACATTTCGCCAACCCTGTCTCGATGCCCCAAAGCGGGCGGAATTATGATGCAAAATGTAGACAACGTAAAGAGCTTTGATGTCAGTATGTGGCACATACTATGTGCACATACTATGTGCACACCGGCTGAGTAGTGTACATGTGTGTTGGTGCTAGTACACTCTGCATGTCCCTTGACAAATGCTCAGATAGATTGCTGACTATTGTCTTACAGCCCGTGTGAAACATTAATTTTTGTCAAAAACTAGTTCTCTGTTTGAATGGCTCAATGGAAGCAGCTGCCTTTTCGCTGCATTACGCCACCACTCCGGGAAAAAATGATGAAGATCTCCAGTTTCACCAGACTTTCGCCAAGTTTCGCCACCAGTTTTGCCTGGCGGAAGGGTTGAGGCACTTTCGCCCGACACACTGTGTGGATCCACCAGCTGATGACAGACAAGCCAAGCACCAAGGCTCTATTGAAACTGTTACTGAAGCACAGCAGCCAGCTGATGGCAGGCAAGCCAAGGGCCAAGACTGTTTTGAAACTGTTATGGACAAATTTAAGCGGCCGCGTCTTGAGTGGATGTTTGAAAGGCAATTTAAGGCCTGACACAATTCCATCGCAAGTCTAGTTCTCAAGTAGGTCACAAGTTTATGCTGGGTGTGACAAGTGTACTGTTGTGGAAGTGCCAATTGTGTCAGAAAGACACATTCACGCAGAAGTGTAGGATTGCATGGGAAATCGGAAGTAGAGGCTGCTTGAACATGCTATTGACATACACATGCTATGCTGACTTATGACTATGAATGATGAATGATGCACCAGCAATTAATGAATCATTGCATTGTGTGTGTTTGTGAAGTCATTGAACTGGACTCTAAGACTTGTCTGATTGGGGCCAGGAGGTACCCAGAACGGTGTCTCACTTCAGAATATTGGTCAAACGACCCTTTAAAAAGATTGATTGATTGCTTGCTTGATTGATTGATTGATTGATTGACTGATTGATTGATTGATTGATTGATTGATGGCGAATTCACACATGACAGCTAGGGCTTGATTGACTAGGGTGTCTTCCGCCAGTTTAACATTGCAGGGATCTTCAGGCGATTGCAGCAAAGCTTATGGGTCGCTTTCAAGCGATACAGCAGCTGACTCGATGTGCCAGACGGCTGGCAACCGCCGATCCGTCCAGCCTCGTACCGGCCAGACTGCTATCGAACAGCCAGGCCTCGACATCTGCTGCAGACGGGTCAGAGCATAGTCGCCGTCCGGCAGGGCGAAGGGATGCACAGAAACGGCAGCAACCAGAGCAGCCGCAGCGCAGCAGAAACACTGGAGCAAAAGCAGACTTTCAAGCAAACGACACTAACCCACACCAGGGATCAGGGCTGTCCAGCGCCTCTGACGAATTCGAGCCTGGATTTGTGGCTGATGGGGCTTATCCATATGCTGCTAGCGAGGTCGAGGTCACGCACCTTGGTGGCAGCACAGAGACTGCCTGGAGTTTTTGGGTTCAGTAGACGAGCAGGCTGTTACATGGTTTGGCATGGACTTCACCCGGGGCACGCTTCCGGAAGTTGAACGAAATGCGCTGTTGAGTAATGAGGCCAAAGAGATGATGTACCAGATGCATAAACATGACGATAAAAGGTGTGCATTTAGTTGCAATAAGCCCACATCTGGCTTCGCTTGCTTATGTTTATCAGTATACTGCATACATACAATCAGGATCAGTGAGGACCTGCTGTTGATCAATATGTGCTCCTGCCAGGTTCACAGTGCCCTCGCTTGCAAGCAAGTTCAAGATTCGGCAGCAGCGTGTCATGGCAATCCTGGCCTTGAAAGGCATGGAGCATGGTGATATTCCTGTCAATCCTGGCAAGCGGAAACCTACAACAGCAGCCTCAGCAACAACACCCGCCACCCAAGTTGAAACCGAGTCTTCCAACAGTAGTGCCCCGCAAGACTCAGCCCCGAGTCTGAGGAGCAGATGGATGTGAGGGGCCAAGCAGTCAAGGCAGCAATGCAGGAAGCGGCCACAGAGGTTCCTCGCTACCTGAACAACATTGCCAAAAAGAGCGAGTCATGGCAGCTGCAGTCCACTGTAGGCACTCCTGAGCAGCAAGCAGCCGACAGCAACATACTGACTGCTTGGATAAAGTCCATGGTCAAGGACCCCTTCTGGGTCAGGCCTGGTAAGGATGAGGAAGAGGAAGAAGAGCCTGTGCCTGATAATGCTGAGCTGGAGGACATCCAGGATGACCAGATCATGTCAATGGCTGATCAAGAGGTGGAGCAGCAGTTCCTGCAGGAGTACTACCAGGAGGAGCAGCAAAGTAGCGCGTCTGCAGGTGCACCCCAGCAAGCAGACACGCCACAGAATGAGGGCTATGAGCGATACCTGCTTTCTGATCCAAACAATCTGCATCATATCATGGCGCATGACGTATGGGACTGTCATGAGGCCCAGGGCACTGGTGAACGCCATGTCAAATTCATACCAAGATATCCCAAATTTGAGGTGAATTCTTTCCGTACAATGCTGCGTTTCAGTGCTCCATGCGTCATTTCTGCTGGCTGCAATATCACTGAAGTCCATTGACAGCAGTGGCGTTAATGTTTATCTGTAGTGTGACAGGCTGTCTGCATTTGTAATACCAAGCTGCAGCACATCCCAGGGAGGTAGTCATCAAGTAGTTCTGACCATGACCCAAGTCAATATCTTATGCATGTCAGGACATCATATATACTGTCAGTGGGCAATGAACACATCAAGCTGCCTGTTGCGATGGTTTTCTCTTTGCAATATCACTGAGGAAAGATATGTTTACGTTACCTCCAGGAGGGATGGCCCAGGTCACACCTATATCTATTGTGATTACATGCCATGTCACCTTGCAAACCATTCATCATCTAGCTGTTGTCAAACTTTCTGCTAGTGCTGAAGCCCAGTCCTTCTACTTGACTACGCATTGTCGTCCTGTACAGTACTGACACTCCTTGTTCACTTGTGTAGTTCTTCAAGGATGACAGCCGGGAGACACGTGAAGCAGAAGAGCAAGCCGCCGCCGGGTAATGCCTTGTTGCCACTGAGCTCAGCTATTCATCAATCCCTGTTGAGCATAAACTCGAACATTGCGGGTTCATTTGGCACGCTGCCCAGTGCAACAAGAAATGTGGCACCCAAGGCTGACGTCGCTTTTGTACTTGCATGCCACCATTTAATCCTGCCCTCATGCTGTCCCAGCTGCAAATTGTCTAATGTTGGTCCATTTAACATCAGGCCTGACTCTGCCAGTGATGAGGTTGTTTCCCTGCCAATGATGAGATACCTACTTGCTTTTGTGCTTTTGTGAGTATCTCAGAAGGTTGATTTGAAAAGACAGTGGCTGAGATCATGGCACCTGTCACACTCTGCGTCTGACGCAGGGGTCATCCTAATATAGACCGCCCTGTGGTCTCCTTCTGGGAGAAAGCCAACCTCATGCAAGCCGACAAGGAAGAAGTTCACCTTGTGCGCGAGTTCAAAGAAAGGCTCAGATACAATCTGCAGCAGGTATGCGGCACATTTACATGATGTCTTTGCTGTGCAACACAGCTTGGTGGCATGTCATTTGCGTAGACATGGTACTTGTTGGCTATGACCCACTGCAAGTGCTGCTGTTGCATGGCATGGGTGTAATGCAATGCAAGTGCTGCTGTTGCATTTTATGGGTGCTACATGTTCATGGGGTTGAGGCAGAGGCACAATGGATGCTGAGCGCCGTCAACACTGGCAGGTGCTGCAGTGATGCACTCTAGCTGCTGAGTCGCTACAGAAGTTAAGTGCAACCTGCATGTACCCATATCTGTTCAATTTGGTTGTTGTAGTCTCCGTGTCGTTCATTTCCAAACTGCCTTCTGCATACACAACATATGTATGGTCCACTGCAAACCGTGCCTGTCACTTGGCATGTTGCTGTGTGACCTGCGATTTGTATTGATCTGTGTTTCATCATGCATTTGTAAGATGAGTGTTGCCATGGCTGTGCAGGAGGGTGCAAACTTGGACAGGCGAAGCCGCAGCAAACATGCGCCAAGCAGACCAGCTGAAGGTTGGTCCATGGTGGTCCAAGACATCAGCAAAGAAGGACACAAGCAGCAGTATGTAGCAATGCCAAATGGCAAAACTCGCAGCTTGAATGCTGATGAGAGGGTCTACCTGGAGAGAAAGCAGCCAAAGCGGCGAAAGCATATCGTTTGACCATTGTTGTGTTTAGTGACGCAATACTTACAGTGGAACCTACAGTGGGGAGAGTCCGCCTTGCAGTGCTTAAATGGTCTGCACACCAGGCACATGTGCTGTTGAGCACTGTCATGGTTGGCGCTGTCATAGTTCGAGACTGGGGTGTGACAGCCGGTTAGGTTGTAAACAATTTGCTGGTTAGTGATAACACTGCCATTACAAGGCTTTGTTAAGCAGTATCTGCGTACCCGTACCATTATTGCTGTTGTTGGGACCCTTGCAAGCAGAAAGCAAGGCCACGAATGGTACCTGCAAACAGCTTGCAGTACACACTTGGTCACGGCCTGCAAGAGCATTTTGAGATCTTCACACTTTCCTGTGTAACACGAAACTATAGTAGTTGAGCATGCATATGAAGTGTGCTAGTCAGACTAAGTCAGCTGACTGCGCTACGTGATATGACTCCAGCCATTGTTCTAACTTAGCTGTGTTTCTCGCAGACATGTTTCTGTGGCATGGACGCAAGAATGCACTTGCTCGACCTGTTAATAGGCCTTACGTATACGTTCCTTGCATATGGCAGCTGTAGGATACAATCAAAAAACAATGCAACCTTTAGCAGGCTGCACAAAATATAGTGCTCTGCCCACTTTGCATACACTGGCTGTGTTTGTGGCATGCAGCTAATCAACCTGGTCAGTTCTGTGATCTGGAAGCTTCAAATCCGATTTGCCTGATTTCTTCGAACACTGGACTGTTAGCATGGGTGTACTGCAACTGCTGCAGGGCCTCACTTGCAAATCCTGCAGCTGATGCATCATGTTCCAGGAAAGCTGCAATCTTGGCCAGCATGGCAAAATGCAGCCCCTTATTGGGCCAAACCTGCACAGTCAGCATTGTTTCTAGTAGCTGGATCTGTACATGCTATGCATACGCCATATATGTGTGGGGATACTGAGAGCAACTGCATATTGCCAAGACTGCAAGGACATGGGGCATCCCTTGAGACACTTCTCTTGCAGTCGCACGTCAACGGAGAACCCCATGTGCTGCAGTCTCCAGCAGAGACAGACTGTATGTTGAGTTGCTGTACCAGCACAGGTCCCTCAAGGCAGCTATGAACGCAAGGCTCTTCCGGGAACTTAAAATGAATGAGGCACAATGACGCAGTAGAATGTTGACCAACAAACAAGTATGGTCATGCAACCTCTGCACAGGCCTGCTTGCCAGGACCCACTGCTGGACAGCTTGTACTAGCAGGTCACACACCTTGGGGTACACCATTTCATATGCCGCAACCAGCTGTTCTCCCACCGACAACGCCTGATGCCAGCAGTCACCTACATCTATGCATGAACGCATCAGTGCTTCAGACAGACGCACTCTCCAGATATGCTGAGGGCCCAGGGCTTTGGCTGGGTGAGGTAAACAGTCAGCCTGATGCAGTGCCAAGTCTGCCAATGCTTTAGCTTCTGCAGGGCGATGAGACTCTAACTCCGCCAAGCACTGCGAGTGTTGCCTGAGCAATTGAGACATGTGATGCCCTATTCCAAGGAGCTGCTGTTTAGTCATGCCTGCATAGCACTGCGCCTCATCAACTGAAGCAGCGTCGACAGCAGAATTCTTTGGAGCCAGCAGTTTTGTGGCGCATCAACTGGAAGCAATCTTGCCGCCAGCAATCTTCTGGCGCCAACCTATTTCAAGACATAACCATTTCTGACCCTGACATACATACATACCTATGTATGTATACAGAAACATGACAGTCATGCCCTGTACGCTGTTTGAACAATAAGACAGGGTTTGTGTTAGTCCAGAAACCGTATTCCAAATGGGGCAGTCCCAACTAGGTGCATGCAGCTGTACTTCCAATAACGCCCAGCAGACAGCTGTATTGCAAACATAGCATCAGCATCTTGCATCAAGCAGGGCAGAGTACTTGCCCAAAGCATAGATCCTTTTTGGTTGCTGACTATACATATGCAATTATGCAATACATCAAGGCCATGGGCGCACATGATAGTGATATTCGCAAAAAATATTCACCGGAGACAAAACCGCCCGCAGACTACCAGAACGCAATACAATACACTAAGGCAAGACCCTGATCCTGACTAGCAACCAGAGGAACATTGGATAACTTGTGTAGGTTTCAACTATTGGCAGCCATAACTTGGAAGTGTGAAAAACAAACATGAAGCAGGGCTAACAAAGGAGCACCAGACCTGCCAAATCTTTGCCCCAGCACTGAGTATGCACAAGGTCTTGCTGCGACTCCCTACTGTAGTGTCTGCCTGGAGCCAACATAGCACCAGATAAATCCTGCCTGCTGCTGCTGCTTACTGCCAGCTCCTCAGCGTCCTCTTGCGGATGTGCGGTACTACTGCAGGGAAACAACATTTCCTGCTGATCTTGTTTCTCCTGTGGCTTGGAAAAGGCCATCAGATGGGCTTGTACGGGGCCATCAGCTGCAGGGTAACACCCATGTGTGACATGCATGGTACACTTGCCATGCAGGTCTCTGTGTGGCTCACCAAATGGCATCAGCAGACCCTTGTAGCACAGAGGTCTAGACAGCAGGTTAATAGCATGCACTAGTGGTAACCATGCCTTGCTGCCTTCCTTTTCTTTCTCTTACAAGGACAGGACAGTCTGACTCAACGTTTTCAGGGGAATGCTAATTTGGCAGAACAGCCTCCTCTACTGGCCAGACCTGTTTCTGTACCAAAAGCTTTGCCTTGGTTGCAACGTGCAGACAATGAAGCCAACAGTTGCTGCTGACCGGAGTGCATTGTACAGTGGTGCTTCTGGTGACACAAAATTGCGTGGAATGAGGGATTGGAAGATGCTTTGCATCTGAATGTCAAATGCTTGGAACAGAATATGCTTAACACTGACATATGGATGCGTTGGAGCAGGCCCGAATTAGCATACACTTTGTATATTGTGTGTTTGTAGAGACTGTGCTTAGAAGAACATGAGCATGGAAGATTGTATGCGTGAGGATCAAGATGACAACGCTTCAGCAAAGCAGCAGTACCAACTGGTATGCTGTTCACAAATCAAATATATTTAATACCTGCAATCGGTTGCAGTGCAGTCAGATGATGATCAGCAGGGTCCATGTGAGCAGGTGCACTCTGGAAAGCCTCTGCCAAGATGAACTCTGAATGACACTGCAGTACTGGCTCAGCCTGGCTGCCCTACAAGCATTAAACAGAGAGGGGTCAAACTTATATGGGTAAAGAAATCAAGTATTGTTATTCATTACTCACATTTAATTATCAAGTAATATAGTCACCTGCTACAGCATCCTGTGCTGAGACATTTGGGCAGATATAGATGAGGTATACCAGCTTGGGCATATGAATTCACTCTTGTGATCAGTCAGGTGGTTGGTCCTGTCAGGTAGAGACAGTGGCTACTGTGGCTCAAGACAGGGTGTGGCTGTGCAGGGCCAAACCAAGCCAGGAACAAGGGGGGCACGGGGGAGGGGGGGAGGGGGAGAGGTGAGGGAGGGGGCCGGGGCAATGGGGAAGGGTTTGCCCTGAGTAGTCTTCAGAATCCGCTGGCAAACCAAAGTCAGGGCATGCAGCAACAGCTTAAGGGGCAGGCAGCAGTCCAAGACATCAAGACACTAATCCTGCAAAATTGCTTGCTGCAAATCACAGTGTGATAAGAACTTTGTCTCCTTAATCGATGGGTGCCTTTCCTTAGTCATGAGCACCTAAGGTCACCCTTACTCAGCTGGGTGTTCAGGCTGCTGAACACCCCCTTGAGCACCTCGAGCCCCCCCTTCCCCAGCCGTCGGCGTTGCACTGCACAGCTGCACTACATTGCACGTAAGGCAGCACATGCTTGCTGACTTGTTGCATAGGCGTCTACAGAACACAGGGTATGCATTGCAACTCCAGCAGCTATGCATAAGGCCAAAACCTTTATATGAGTGTGAAGACCTGCTAGGCGCTTCTGTGCATGCTGCTAGCTCCTCTCAAGAGATGGCCAACGTGCACAGTGGTGTGGCACATCATTGAGTATGTGCTGCTATACTCCACAGAGGCAAGGGGAAGTTGCCATGCGTGCTAAAACAGTACAGCATGCATACCAAGCACATGCTGGCAGCCAGAAAGACAATGCTCTTTACATTGCTGCTTCTGTTAGCCATTGCAAAAGCAGCTTCAGAACGCAGCTTGACAGTTCATGAAGATCAGGGAATTTGACAACTAAGTGTGTGAGGCCGTGCAACACGCGGTGCCTGGCAGCTGTTTGGCAGCAATGCCTGAGAGGATTAAAAGCTTGCCTGCAAGTCATGGTCGATATTAAAATAGTATTGCTCCAGCAGCTGATGGTGCCTCTCTGCTCGTGTGGCAGCCAGCTCGATGTAGCTGATGGTGATTTCTGTGCCGGGCTGGATGGGCTGCAGCGCCGTGAAGGTGATGCGCTGCTGGCTGAAGCTCTGCATGGCATTGGGCGTGCAGGAGTGGTTGATCAATGCGCCTGTTGGGAACATGCCCACACCTGCACACCAAGCAGCACAAGAAACATTCAGAACAACCAACAGTCTGATGGTAAAGTCTGGTTAGTTTCACCTCCAACACTGGCAACACTTGATTTTGGTGCAGTCTTTGTAGATGCGCATGTGCTGCCCTATGCACGACAGCCCTGGTGTGGCCTGGTTTCAAAATGAGGCTAGGTGTAGGTAGCAAGGCTGCAGCTAAATGGTGGAGAATGCTCTCTGCCTTATGTTGAGGCATCAAGGTGACAGCACAGTGCACATGAGCTTGTATTAGATTAGCAGCGCAGCCACAGTCAGTTATTACATCAGACACCCAAGTGGCAACAACCTGGCACTACCTTGCCTGAAGACCACATCCATGAGCAGTGCAAGCAATGGCACAATGCCAACGAAAGCAAGCAGCCAGCTTTTCAATCCAATACATAGCTACGCCTACCAATACTCACCTATAGGTCTGAGCTCGTCATCGCAGATAGTGTGGTTATTGCAAGCACAGCGTGCCAGCGTCAGCGCAACAAACTTGGGGTCAGGCAAGCCCGCATCATCAACCATTTTGCCCTGCATGTATCGCCTGCAGGCTCAGGTCACAGCCCGTGTGCTCGTGGAAGCGGTCATTGTGAAAGGCGCATAAGTTAACAGCAGCAAGCACACCTGGTCAACGCAGCCATTTGAGCGTACAATTGCTTCTTATTGTCTGGCAGGTCGCCCCAATGATGCTCTAAGCTGTCAACGTCGTTGACGTGAGTGCGTGCCGGTTCTTGAGCTTTAAGCCTGCAGGAACAGCGAGGCTCGGTTACTGCGAGATGCAGGCGTTTACTTGCAGCGAGACACAAAACTTGCACCTGTTACGTAACCAACAGAGCCGCGCGACAAGCCTGACCGTGGGAGGTGGCGTGTTTGGATTGCATGCTTGCAGAGCGGCGCATTCCTCTCGATGGCCTAGCTGCCAGGCAAGACGCTGATCGTGCCTACTGGCATACCTCGCAAACTTGCACGCCCCACAGCGCAGTGGTGACTGTATCTTCTTAAAAGACATATGGCAACGGCTTGCAACTTGATCGTCGTACAAGACAGCGGCAACCGCTTCCTCTTGCAAAATTGGTCTGCCGGCAGAAACATGATCACTTGCACGCAAATGTCGGCCCCTCTGTGCACTGTCATGCTGTTTCGCAAGACCTTCCGCTGCGCTTCTGTCTGACGTCATCGTTCACTAAAGGCCTGATACGATACTGCTAGAGCACTCGCAATGTGTGTTGATGTGGTCTCGGAGCGTGATGTTGCCAGATTGCGAATACGTTTGCGCAGTGATCTCAAGCACTGGTCAAGTCGGCGAAGAAGCTGCGCCAAACAATCAAAGGCATTTGCAAGGACCGCCTTCGGAAAGTTCGACAAGCAGTTTGTCAAGCGTCACTTGCCCTTAGCAGAGCATCGTATACGTGTCTCGGTAGCGCCCATGCGACCGGCGATTACCGCCTTCAATCCAAGCCGCTGTGTTGTCACCTGTAAGGCACTGCCTGCAACGCACCCCGTGAAGCAACACAAGTTCCTGAGACATCAACTCACAAAGTCCAGGCTCCAAATTCAGCGTCTCTGCGCAACGCCTGAAGACAAACAGAGCACAGAAGAGGATGAGGTAGGACATTCACTTCTGCAGCATCACAGACACATCAGTAAAACCACTGCTTCTGTCAACAACAATTGATTTGAGTGAAGACATGACTTTCACTGCAGGACTTTGAGGGTCTACTTCCTGAGGAAGATTGGACTGTGAGACTTCTTCCTGCTGTGCATGCACCGCACAGCCATGAAGGCAAGGTGGCATGCTGAGCCCTGTGTTGCCCCTGCAGGTCCCAGGGGGATACCAGGACTCCTTGAGCTCCAACACTGAGCTGGGGCGTGCTGTGCAAAATGCTTGCGATGAGCTTGACAATCTCTCAAATCTGGTACAGGACCTTGACACTTATGCAGCTTCTTCATGTATGTGCGCCTGGCATGGCTTCCCTGTGCGTGTATATGCAATAGAGCAACAAGAATTGGTGCTGCAGGAAAAGGAGTCTTTGACAAAAGCCAGTGAGCTTCTGCAGAAGCTTGGGTACAAGGGCAGCATATTTCAGGATGCTCCAGCTTCCACCAGATTTGATGAGAGCAAGCAGTCTGAGGACAATGCCTGAAACAAGGCCTTTCACACAAGCGTGAGTTTGCCAACAAGAGCACCATTTATTGGAACTAGTAGACTAAGCCTTGCTTCATTCTGTATACTCGTGGATGCATTGCTGCTGCTAGGATGCACCGCACACCTATAGACATGCTAGACTTTGCCTGATGAGCGCAGTACATTGTCTTCAACTAACTGAGTGTGTTGTGATTGTACACACCAGAGTTGTGACTGACGCGGCAATGTACTTCAGTACAATTGCCCAACTGGCTTGGCTTACATTGCCTCCTGACCTGCTTGTGGCTGTGATTTTTATCTGGTGTCAGGCAGTTGCTTATCATTTTATGTTAGAAGTCAAGCAGCTGCTGTGATCAGAACCATTAGGCTCCTGTCAATAATGTGACAGTCAACAGCATGATCATTGACCAAGCGCATTTGGTATTCCATGCAGTCGTTGACCAGATAGAATTGACGCTGAGCCAGCACGCTGCGCATGCACCATGGCTGCCCTGATTATGAAAGATGACAGGAGGCCTATCTATGTGGTGAGGATACACGTACATCAGTGCTATGTCGTCCCTTAAAAGGCTCGGCAAGTTCAGGTCGACAGTGATTTATGCAACTGATACTTGTATGGACTTGAAAGACATCTCGCATCAGCGCAGAAGTGCTTTTAAAGATATTGATCAGAGCTGTGTCCTGTGTGAGCCGTCAAGCCTACTGCAGCAGGCTCAAGCGGTCATGTTTTGACCTATCGGGACCCGGATCATCGTGTGGAGCAGCAGAATATGCAGACCCGACATGGCAAGAAAAAGGAAGCTCAAGCGCACCTGAGCAAACGGTGATCACCGGTGGCAGTGTTCTGTTCAATGCAGCCGAGATCAACAGCTGGACACTGTTTGTCTCAAGCTCAAGAATGGTTTCAGAGCTGCCAATGTCTGGCTTGTGCAGGACATTGGCAGCTGGCAGATCGGGCAGGTCCTGCAAGCTGCCTGCCAGGCTTAAGGAATACGTCTTGCCAGGGCAGAAGCCAGCATCATGCAAAGTTTCAGCCAGACATCAGGCAGTGACAAGACATGCAGCAAGCCAGGCAGAAGAGTTGTGCCCCACAGCCAGCCACAGCCAGCAGCACCCTCCAGTCCCAGCCAGAAACATTACAATCAAGCTTTCTATGAAGGCATCCAGCATGGGACAAGGCAAAGCACCACAGCTGCAGGCCAGCCAGACGCCTCCAGCCCTCCTGCTACAGGGTGGTCGTGAACAAGCTACACCCCCAACACATTCCCCACATGCGGCAATCCCCAGCAGAGCAACCACTGCCAAGCCATTCAAAGTTGCTCCAGTTGAGCGTCCAGTCACCCGCTGCTTCAGCCTCCAACAACGTTCTTCTTCCAAGCTCAAGCTCCGAATCAAGCTCAAGAGAACTATAGCAACTACCAATCAGCAGCCGCAGCGCATGAGCACCTTGCAGCACCAGCAGAAACGCCATGCACAGACCCGCCACAGCTTCGCTCAGCATGAATCATCCGCTTCCCTTCCAGCTACTTCGTCAGCGATCATTTTGCATGATCCAGCCGTCAGCAAAGTCCCTGCATCCACTCAAGTTCTGTCCCCCAAGGCCCCTCAGCTGTTGACAACACCTGCTGTTGCTGCGTTTGGTAGCACAACACAGTACACTGCACCCGCAGTCTTCAGACAGCCAAAGACAGCGGGTGACTTCTATAGCAGGTCATGTTCCACGGGCACTCCCTGCAGTGGCAGCGTTGACACAGCAGCTGATGCACACACACTGCCTGTGACAGCCCCAGGAGCTGAAGCAACAGCCCTGTGTTCTGCTGCCAAGCCAAAGCTGCCACCTGCATTGTCAAGGGATCAGCACGATCGTGCTGCATCCAGCAGTACTGCACAGCATGCTGGACCTCCCACCCCGCCCTGCATCAAGCAGAGGTGAAGCTTGTCCTTGCCCCTCTCCTTTCCCCCGACCCTCTCGACCCCTCCCTCCCCCCCTCTCAGCCCCCTTCTTCTCCCCCCCTTGTTCCTTTCCCCCTCACTCTCCTCCCTCCCTCATGCCCCTTGTTCCCCCTCCTGATACCCTTTGGCAGTGGCTCAAGCCAGGACAGAGCTTCAAACGACTGCGACTTTCATTTCACTTGTAGCGGCATGGTGGAAATACTGACTCTGAAGGTCGTCTGCTGCTGGTTTCTGAGTAGGCCTGTTGAAGTTCCACAGGTCCTCCTGGTCACCAGCGTTGGTTCTATTCTCAAATGTACAGTCCAGCATGAGCAGCCATGTGTGATGCACAAGCTGCATGTGGACCTGTTTACTGGCCACCCCCAATGTGATAGCAGTACTGTAGGGACTTCTGTCTGCTTATTGCCTGCTGCAGTGGGCATGTGCATCTGAACTCATACAGTCCTGCCCTTGTCTGTTGCCAAATGTATGCAGCTTGTTGATATTTGTGCACAGAGTGTGCATCAAGGCATGTGCCATATACATGGGGGACACATGCCTTGCTGAGTATGTTGATCCGGCAGGACGCATTGCAGCAAGCAGACAAATGGCATGTGTCCACATGCAGGGGCATCAAAAGGTGTGCACCCATGTGGTACCTTGCAAGTCCCCCATACAAGCTGGTGGCTGTGGGTTGTTCTCCACAACCTCTTCCAGCTGTTGTGCACAGTGCAGCAACTGCAGCCCCTCGCCTAGCAAAACGAAGGCGGGTGGGGTTGGGGAAGGGGTTGGGCTCACCTGGGCCTGCTGTTACAAGGGGCATGGTTACATCTGGCTACTCACAGATTCCTGGACAGAGATCTGCAACAGCCAGATTGCTGTTTCATCCCAACTTGGACAATGTGACACTCCAAGAGCAAGCTGAAGGAGGGCAAAGTGGATCAGGGGTGAGCTTGGATGCATGGCAGAAGCAGCGGCGGGTGGTATTGCAGTGTGTGCTGCAGCAGCAGACAGCAGCTCTGCAAGGTTTCAAGCCAGCTTCACTCACTGCAGGAACTCAGGTATTACATAGACCCAAAAAATTGAACCACAAACCCTACAGACTAAACATGAAATTGTCACCCTGACTCAGGTTCTCTTTCCTCACGAGGCGTATATACATCTGCAGCTTGGGGCTGAGCATGTTGAGTTTTCAGCGTAGTCTACGTCAACGTCACTTGCACCTGGTATAGTCTGCCCCTTGAAGCAGCAGATGTTGCCTGGCATGCCAATAAGTGTTATGCATGTCAGCTTGTCAGCTCTGGATAACCTCTGAAGAGTACAGATGACCTTATGCATGCGTTGTTACAGGTATGCTAGGCTGTGGGTGGTATGCTGGATATGCATGCAGGCCTTGCAGCATGCAAAACGCTGCACACACATTCACTCACACCATTGGTTGTATCCCACTGGCTGGCTTTGCAACCTTGAACACATGTTGAAGTTCAGATCACAAGTCCAGGCCTGCAACTAAATTTGGGAATTCAGCTGATACAACCTCAGGCACTCCATTGCTGTATGTCAAGGACGAAACGTGATCGGCAACGAACTAGCTCTGTTGCATCCCTCCATGCACCAAAGCAGTCATGGTGGCCATAGCCGTTTGGTAACATTGGGCTGTGGCCATCAGCTTCTACAAGCAAATCCCCTCTGCAGATGCTTGACACAGCGGCACGCATTCATTTCCACTTCTGCTGGTCAGGATCGTGTCTGAGGACACAGCTGCAATCATAAATCCAGGCTGATATGTTCTGGGCAGGTCCTTCATGCTGCGTGTCAGTCTCCCAAGAGGTGCTGACACAGATCCTACAATTGCTTGCTTTGTTTCAAGCATTGTCCTTGAGACTGCTTCTCCATACAGGAGCTTTTGTTATGACGCCTGATGCCATGGAGTTAACTGTTATCTTCATTTCTTGCAGGCACGGTTGGCCAGCAGGGTATCCTTTGTGACCCCTAGTGCCAGCAAGCAGGCCGGGGCAAGTACAGGCACACCCTGCCTTCCACATATAGTCATCCAGCCCCCCAATGTCAACTCAGTGGCAAATGCTGCTGTCGCTCACAATCTGGACTGCATGCTAAATCAGGTAGCTTGCTTAAGCTGAGGTTATGCTGTCAATAAAATTGTTAAGACACTGTTATCATGTTGTGTTTACAGTGTCACCGTGCTATCGATGTGCTGTATCTGACCTACCATCATGCTGTCACTTGTGGAGTGTGTCATATTATAGCACCACCTTGTGTCCAGCAAGAAACAAAAACATCTGCTTGTGTTTGCATATGACCTCTCTGACTCTGGTTCTCAAGCACTGACTAGCTTGCTGTCTGCATGCATGCACCTACAGTGTGACACTGACAGCCCTATCATGTTGTAGACTACCCCCTACAACTCTTCTGCTGAACTAGCCGAGTTGATATCTGACCGAGTATAGATTGGACATGAATGCTTGGGAGCCTGACTGCACGTGGATACACGCTTTCACTGGGCATGAGTATGCTCTGCGGACATGCTTGCAGTCAGGTCAAAGCTGCCATGCTGCTCACTTGCCTGATGGGTGTCAATTCAGGATGTACTTTCTGTCAGTATCCCTTTGAAAGATGATGCAACGGTGAAAGAGTATCTGCTGCAACCCCACCGGCGGGCTGACTTGCTGATATCCCAAGGGGGTAGTGTGAGCAGCGTCAAGGGGGCACTTGGCCTAGAGCCCCTGCTGGGCAGCCGCAGCTTTGTGTGCCTGCACTATAAGCTTGGGGCTGGTGGCACAATACAGCCTTGCACGGGGGCTGGTGCCATCCTACAGCCCTGCGCTGCTGACCCTTCTTCTTCTTTGTCAAGCGCTGCTGCTCAGACATCGACCCCTGTTTGGTATGGATCACCCTTTTCCTGGACCCCCTCCCCTGGAGCACCCCTGCAACACCTCTCCTCCTACAGAACCCCTTGAGACGATCCCCTCAAAACAACCCCCCTCTTTGCCCCCAAAGGCAAACAGCAAGCTTCAGCTGTTGCCCATATGGTCTGTCAGACAGGCTTAAAGCAACCAGATCATGTCGACAAGGACACATCTGTAGGTTGAGTTGAATTGGTCCTTTGCAGAAGCCCCATATATCTGCAACTGTATGTACCTAGCTAGGACCTGCTCCTGATCTTGAATGCGTGTAATAGTCAAAACAGCGAAAGCTCTCACCAACCTGCAGAGGGTGTCTTTGCGTCAACTTGCCACTCTACTTTGCGGAGTTTCAGGTTTGATATGATGCGGTATACAGTACAGTATGAGCAGTGCAGAGCTCTTCTGCTGCCAGTGCAGTCTAAGCTGCATAACATGAGATTCCAGTGGTTCAATTTGCAGTGCCGCCTAGAATAGCTTCCAGCTTTGCTGTACCTGCAGTGCTGACCTAGCAGGTCACACCTTCACGTCAAGTTCCTATGGCCGTCATGCTGTAGACCCACTGCCCATTGCGCTTACACAAGTCATGATGTGCAGGAGCTCTTTGCAGGAAAGCACAGTTCAGGTAGGCCTGCAAATACGCAAGGGAGTCGGGGGCACTTGCCCTGCAAGGGCTGCTGCACGTAGCCCTGCTCTGGGGCCCCTGCTGACTGCCCTTGCTGTCACCCCTGTTGCTCTAGCAACCATGGCAAGCCCACATTCAGCCTGCACAAAAGGGCATGTCACAGCTGCCCTAGACCAGGATAGACAGCGTCAGCCACAGCCTGCAGAGCAGCAACAGCAGGCTCAGCACGCACAGCAGGCTCAGCATGTACAGCACTCACAGCCTACACAGCAGGCATTGCAGCAACCTGAGCAGGTGCAGTGGCAGCAGCAGCAGCATCAGTCACAGCAGCTGGCACAGCATGCTGTGCAGCAAGCAAACCATTCAGTGCACCATGGCATCAGGTCACATCCCGCAACAATAACGTCACCCTGTGACGGGACAACCCCATGCCTTGCAACACCTTCATAACACCTTCATGCCGCCAGCACCTCTCCAGCTATGCTGAATCTGTGCATCTTCAGCCTCTGCACTGTGCCCAATTCAGCTAATGCCACTATCCCCATGCCCGCTGTCAAGGAAACCACTGATGGCCTTTGGTCAGCAAAAATAGGCACAGCAGGCAATGCTGATGGCCTTGCGGGAGCTGCTTCTGTCAGTCCTGATTGCGCTGCTGACCATACTGCTGTTGGCGCTGTCAGGGCTGCTGCTGAAAACACTGCAGGTGCTGTTGCTGCTGGTAACAAGGGGCTCACAGATGTGCACCAAGCTGCTCCTTCTGCAGCAGCTGCAGGCCAGGTGCAAGCAGGTGTTCAGCTTGACAATGGGGAGCATGATGATGAAGAAGATGAACAGGACGCAGAGCCGCATAAAGTCAGTGCTGCAACTGGGTGAGCCTGCTATGCGTGCTATGCCTGCAGGAGCGCATGACAACACATGATCAGATTCGTGATCATTTTTGTTACCTTACACTTCTGGTGTACAGTGTGCTTCATGCTTTATGTCTGAGTGGCTCGCCATGGATGGCATGGGCATTTTGCTGCACTGGCCTGTTGGCATGCATGCACTGGCAAGTCTTGGCAACAATCCCATGCATACATACAGACACCGTCCTGCTTAATTGATGGCTCTCCATTCTCCTTGTAAAAGCCAGGTGCACTTCGAAGCACAGTTGAGACGCACAACTCATCTTACAGCTTCTTGTGTGGCAGCACGCCTGCATTGTGGGGCAATGAGGGACACCTTGGGCCCCCTTACCCCACCGCCTCCTGTACTTGTGACGTAGATAACAGTAACAGTCTGGTCCTGTCTGCAGGTCAGCATGTTTGCCAGGTGCAAGCACAGCAGAGCAGGATGCCACTGCGCTGAAGCTGTACACATTCAGTATGAGGCTGGAGATGTATGTAGACCATCAGGTTTGGCAGAAGCTGTCACAGTAAGTTTCATCATGCTTGTCAATCAGAAGGATCACCTACACACAAACTTTATGCATCTGTGCCTCATGTTGTGTGTAACGTGTTTGACTTGCTATGCAAAGGCAACAACTTCTTTGGGTGTGGATTTGAGTACAAAGAGACTGATCTTGGCCTCAACTCAAATGCATGTAGTTTGGATGTGTCTAGACACAAGCATGCGGACTATCTGCAAAGTCTCAAAGAGCAACCCCTTGGTCACCCCAACTGCCATGTTGACCGCTGTTGAAAGTTTCTTTGTGTTGGACATTGCATACAGCTGAGTCAAGCTGTGAGTTTTGGGACCACTGCACAGCTTCTCATGATGCTCACCAACCATGCACCCTATTTCCACGGTCACGTTCAGGTTCTGACTGCTGCCTGTCAGCAACTGAGCATTGCGTGCACAATCCAAGCAGTCCCAAACATCTGCCAGCATCATTATGGTGATTCTGATTGCTGTCAGTGCAACCCTCGGGGCTTGTCTCTCAAATCAACATGGCCCTGATGCTTGCTGATGCCATGCACCTTGTGCAAGATCGGTTTCTTGTTCAGTCTGCAGGAACACACGATGTTGCTGGCGCTCTGACCTTCTGCTGCAACAAGATTCCTGGTGCTATACGCCTGGACAATACTGACAATCATCTTGACCTAGCTGCAGTGGCTGTGCATCATCTGCGCTTACCAGCATTCATGGGTTTGCAGCTGACCAATGCAGACAGTGCAGTAGAAGTGGTGCACAGGCTTTCCTGACTCCTGAGTGGCTTGAACCTGAGCATTCATGACTGCAGGACTGACAAGGACACCCTGTACAGCAGTATCATCGCCCTGGAGCAAAGTCTGCACAGTAAGGTTGACCTTTGGAACAGCCGGCGCCTTTTAGAGTACTGCCAGAGACTGCAGACAGCCACCTACCACACCAATCAGCAACACGAGGCAGCAGCAGCAGCAGCAGCAGCAGCAGCAGCAGCGCAGCAGGCAGCAGCAGCTTGCGCCGTGCTGATCGGTGCAATTTGTGTCTCCACCCCTGTTGCTGATGCTACTGCCACAGTCAATACAGGGCTGGCCACAATGACAGCTGCTGGTCTTACTGCTGGAAGTGGTCCACCTGTGTCGAAAACTGCTCTAGCAGATGCAGCACAACCAGATGCCACTAGCGCAAGCTCTGCCAACACCCCCATCAGCCCCCCGCCAGTAGCCTCGCCAACATCCCTATTACCACCCCTGTTGGATCGCTTGACAGCACCCCTGTCAGACCTTCCATTAGCACTCCTGCCAGTATCTCTGCCAGACCTCTTGTCAGCACCCCTGCTAACGTCCCGTTGAGACCCACTGCCACCACCCCTGCCAGGACCCCTGCCAACATCCCTGCCAGCACCCCTGCAACATCCCATTCAGTTCCCCTGCCAAGATCCCATTCAGTTCCCCTGCCAAGATCCCACTCAGACCCCCTGCCAGCACTCCTGACAGCACCCCTGCTGTCCACCTTGACCTGCCATGCACAGCAGGGAAGGCAGCTGCTGCATCAGCCGCTGACCCTTTTGTGCATCCATCTCAAGCATCTTCAGCCTCACTGAGCCCCCTGCTTGACTTGCGGGCCCCTCTCCCTCAAGCCAGCCGCACCATTCAGGACACTGCACCATCTGCAGCACCTGCAGCATCACACACACCTGTGCCCTCAACTCTTTGGTCCCCTGCATTTCAAGCCACACATGCTTCATCAATGCCTTCCCAGTCATCCACTACAGCAGCACATCAGCTTCACTGCTTCTGTCCCAGTATCTCGCATGGAAGCAGCACTGCTTTTGCCACAGTTACAGTTGAAGCCGCGTTCAACAGCTACAGGAGCAATCCTAGGTTCACTGGGGTCATTGCCTCCGCAGATGCCCTTGCTTGCCCGGCAGCAGTCTGCACTAGCAGCTGCTGCGCCGAATCCATCCCCCATGGCCCCTCCAGTGCCATCACTAAGTCAGCATCAGCCACAGGTAGACTCATCAGTACCACAGCCGCTGCTATCACCCTCACAAATTCGAAGCCAGCCACTGCTAGGGTCACCACCCCCACTGCCAAAGTCGCCACCGCCATTGCCAGAATCACCACTGCCACTGCCACTTCTAGAGTCTCAACTGCCACTGCTAGAATCACAACTGCCACTGCCAGTGTCACCACCACCGCAGATGCGGTTTCAGCTGCCTGCGTTCACTTCACCTCAGTTGGCACAGCCATCAGCAGCGCCCGTGTCTTTTGTGCAAGGCTTGGCAGGGTTCCACAGCACAGAACCTTCAGCAGCGGCATTTGTCACCAGCACTGCTGCCTCTTGCACCATGATGGTGTCAGACCCATTGCTGCTGCCCGATGCTGCAGGCCGGCCCACAGCTGCGGCGTGCCACCCTCATGGCCCCCACACACGGGAGCCATTGCTGCAAGACAGATCTGCCATTTCATCAGCACCATGTCTTAGCACACCAGTGTCTGTCGTTCAGCAGGCAGCTTGCCTTGGAGAGAGGATGGCCACACTGCCCAGCACCCCCTTGCTGCCAAGCATCTCCATTTTCTCAAGCACCCCGCCATTGCCAAGCCTCTTCCCACTGCCGGACCCACGACCAGCCTTGAGTCCCAGCTTCAGACCTGAGGCTGTGCAGCCAAGTAGCACATGGCAGAATCCACAATGGCAGCAAGAGAAAGCCAGAACTGAACCAATGTCTGCATTGGCAGAGGCTTGGTTATCAGCAGCGGCTCCAGCATAGCAGATCTGGTGAAGCAACAGCTGGGTGAGGTGGACCTGACAGATACAGCCTCAATGCTGGTGCTGGCAGTGGCCACAGCTGCGGCAGCCACACTTCAGAGAGGGCTATGGCAGGGCTGTTTCCATGGCCTTACTACTTCATTGGTACTCGGACTCATTCAGGCATGAGCTGATCCCCGTGCAAAGTCAGGTGAGTGACAGCAATTACTTGACGCCATGTATATCAGAGCATGTGTTACAGGGAGCAGTCTGGCGTGCATGCAGTTGCTGTGCTATGCTGGACATCTCTGCAAGACTTTGTGTGCAAAATGCATCACTTGCTGCTGAGTCATTCAGTAACTGGCACCAGCATGATTGCTGGATTGCACTGGTGAATGTTCACACGCTCAAGTTGTTTGTTAAATGTTTTGCTGCTGCACAGCAGATCAAGCTTAAAGCCAGTTTCTGTTTCTGCTGTACACATGATCAATGTGTGAGCTGATGATGGTGCCTGATAAGACATGTGATGGTGCAGGTTAGCACCAATGGCCGCAACTTTGTCAAGACTCGCTACTTTTTCAAGGCTGGGGAGCTTCCGCACAACTACCATCAGGTCGCCTGCCTGCCTGCCTGCCTGCCTGCCTGCCTGCCTGTCGTCTTGTCAGGTGCATTGCTACCCCAAATGAGGGGCGTTGCCCTCCAACTGCTGCTTAGTTCGAAGCACAACACAGGCATACTGACATGCTGCGCATGCCTTCTTATGCTCGGTTGGACACATTCAATGACATGGACGGCACTCCTTCATTAGCATGGAATGATACCACATCATGAGCGGTGTTTCATGAAATCAACAGCCTACAAGAGAACACTGTAGCATTGCTATGGTCGCAACACCTGAACTCCTTCAATGACTGGTATACAGTATCCAATGCCCATCCATGACTCAGCTAGAGTGGCAAGCAGCATAAGCAAGCTTGTGATATGCAGGTCATGGCTGGGCTTGAGGCTCCCAGTGCAAAGCCTGCAGCAGCTGCCCTACCACAGACTGCTCAAGCAGGTCAATGCACACCAGATGCAGGCAGTGCTGCCTCACCTGAGCAGCCTCAGCATCAGCATCAGCAGCAGCCGCAACAGCCGCAGCCCAGCTGTGCTCCCTCTCAAGTTGAGAATTGCCTTGCAGCCTTGCCAATCATGAGGGATGACATACATGGCACTGCAGAGCTTGATCAGCATGCGTTTGGCTGCAGTGCGATCAGTACCCTGCCTATGTCATGCACTATTGACAATGGTGGACACAACAGATGTGGGACATTTCAGACACAGCTGCACAGCTTGTCAAGTGCAATGGAGATGGACGCAGGCCCGAGGCGCAAAACAGTCACGCTGAAGAACGCTCTGTTGGGGCAGATGAGCAGGAGGCTATTGCCAAAAACCAGCTGGCAGGGCAGCTGCAGGGAGACACTGGCAGGCTGGCTGGCGACAATGGCCCTAGTGAGGCTGGAGAAGCCCCAGGGGTATCTAGGGGTTCAAGAGTTGCAAGCGAGGATGCTACATTGGCCAGCAAAAAACTTGTTCAAAATGCTGATGTTGATGACCACCTGCCTGCAGCTGCTGGCTGTTTCAACGAAGGCATGTATCCGGTGGGCGTCACGACTTACACAGAGGCAAGAGCCTTTTGCCCCTACTGCTGAGCGTACTGGCATTTTCGTGTTTTTGCCTAACTGTTGTGATGCCACCTTGGGGCTTCGCTTCCATGAGATTTGTCCATAGGGTTGCTCACAGGTGCTGTTGCCACAGTGTTGCTCTCATGAACTTGTTATCATGATGGTGTTGTCATGATGGTTTGCAAGTGATGTTGGTCATACTGCATAACACTCCTGCTTTGCCAAATTTTTCCGGAGAATTGGGCATGCATGCAGTCTACTCGGGTGCAGACTCATGCTACATCTGCTGCGCACATTTTACACCTGCAAAGAAGCTGACAACGCACTTGCGCTGTATATGTGTGCAATTTTATGGCACAGAAGCTGACAGCTCACTCATGCTATGCACGCTGTGCACCTCTCCAGTGCAAAGCAGCTTACAGCTCACTCATGTTAAGTGTCTTGTGCACTACATCACTGAAGAGTTGACGCTGATCATGCTATGTGTGCTGTTCATGTCTTCACTTACAGCATTTCAAAAGCTCACTCATACTGTGTTGCAAACAGCTACACGTCAAAGGAGCTGACAACCTTACTTCTACTGCATGGGATGAGTTCTTCTGCATTGCAAGGCACTCTCACATTACATCTGCTGTGCCGTGATGTACTGCAAGCACCAATCAATTTACGCATCCTACGCCTGTGCTGTGCAGTTCTACACTGCAGAGGAGCTCACAGCAATAGAGGCGGCGGCAGACTGTGCCAACAACAAGGCTCATGCCGGACTGCTGCCACCAGAATGCTTTCATGTCACTGCTGGCAAGAGTGGGTTGCCTAAGCGCACCAAGTTCTTCTTTGGTGCCAGATATCTATGGACCAGGGAGCAGATGAGCAACTCAGCTGCCGCTAGGAGGGCACATGGGGTCAGAGTGGATGTGCCTGCAGTTCCATCATGGATACAGGTTGTCCGTGCGTCTGTGCCTCTGTGCATGCAGAGACATGCTAATGTTCTGACTACTAGCTTGCGCCAGTGCTCTAGCATTGTTGCTCATGCATGTGATTGTGTGAAGAAGATCCGTTGACTATCATTCAGTTATTGTGATGACGGGTCTGCGTGCATAGTGGGGGGGGAACTGAGGGGGGCTTGAGTCATCACCACTTGAGAAGGGAGGACGGGGGAGGGTGGGAGACTGTCACATTTGCACAAAGCATGATGCTGGAAGATGCCATGTTTTGTACTTGCCTTGTCTGAACTTTGGAGCCTAAGCCATACCATATCTTTTTATCCCCTATTAGCAAATGTGTTTTCTCAGGAAGTCCCTTATATGTCCTCAGAGACTTGAGCCTTCTTCATTCAGTCTCAAGTCCTGTATACCTCCCTGCATAAACCAGACTTGTCCAAAAACATAACATACTGATATGCTCAAACTTTGTATGTATCGGTTATGGGCGCTGTCTTGATGCAGGGCAAAGTTGAGGGACCGTTGGTTGAGACTGGCTTGCTGCCCCGGGGGCTTCATCAACTCATGTGCCCTGAACATGTATCATGACGGCAGCGAGGGCATTCAGAGCCATTACGATGACGCTGACCGATTCAGGCGGCCCATCTACTCCCTGCGCCTCTTCTCAGACTCCCGCCTGTCCTTTGGCACGCAGCTTTATGGTTACACTAACGGAGCCTTCTGTGTTGATATGCCAAGGTACCCATGCCCCCCCTGTTCTCCCACCTTGCCCCTCCTCCCTTGGAGCTTGCTATGTCAACATGCCATGCAACCCCCCCTGTCCCCAGCACCCCACCCTTCCTCTTCCTTGAAGCCTGTTAACTTAACATGCCAAGCTTCTCCTGTTTGTGTCTCCCGGCCCCCTTCAAACACCCTCCTCCTCCCCTTCAACGCTCCTTCCCTGTACACCCCTTCTTCCTCTTGCTGCTGCTGGCCCTGCTTGGCTGGGCTGCATGCACCAATGGGGAATCTTCAGCCGCAGCATGCCAAGGTCTTCTAGGTCAACACCCCTTCTCACCCCCTAGCTGAGGTTCTCTACCCCTTTTGGGCTCCTGTGGAGAGGACGCATGCCGTATCTGCATAAGCAAGCAACCAGCACTGCCTGCAGTGATGAGATGCTGCTTGCGGCGCTTTTCCTTCGTGCTGTTGCTGGCCCCGCCTGCCTGGAACCAACAAAGTTTTCTGTGTCGGCATGCCAAGCTCTTATACCATTGTCGCGCCCCCCCCCCCCCCCCCCCCCCCCCCACCGCCCCCCGCAGGGTCCCTTGCTCTGGGTGCTCCTGTATTTTCCCCTCCTGCTGTTGCTGGTCTTGCCTGGCTGAATGCAGTCACCAGTGGAGTCCTTTCTGTTGACATGCCATGCTCATGTGAGTTTCCCTTCTGTTGTCCCTTGCTGACTCATGCAGGCCATTTGCTGTCCCTTGCTGACCCCTGCTGACCCCTACTATATGTGTCTACTGCAGGGGCTGTATCACTGTGATGGAGCAAGGGGGGTATGCTGCCAATGGGGTGAAGCACTGTGTACGCCCAGTTGACATGACAGGTTGCCTACTACTATCGCTCCCCCGCAAGTCTACTGTTGCCCCCCAGCCCTCTCCTAACCCCACACACAAGTGTATAACATCAACGTATATATACATCCTGTTTGTTGATGCTCATCACTCACCTCGCCAGTGGTACAAGCCAGCCTGTTGCATGTGTGAAAAAGGAGAACAGAAGTACAGAAAGCAGTGCGCCTTGTGGTTTCAGGGAAATGCATCAAGCTGCTTCTAGCTCAAGCGAGTGCAAGGGGCCGGGGAGGGTGGGGAAGGGGATTGAACATCTGCCGGCAATGTTGAATGATCTATCAGAATCAGAACTGGTTTGCTGCATGATGAAGGAATCTAATAGAGCCATGGTTGCATGATATATGCAGACATTTCCCAGCCTTGCAGTTGTAGGCCCACTTGGTCTGCAACGATTCTGTAGAACTGTTTGCTATCAGAAAGCATACCGCTGTCAAGTATGCAAAGAACTGGTTTGTGATTTAGAGTTTCCAATGCTCTGGCAAGTCTTGCTGTGCCACTTGCTCAGACCACAGCAGATGCTGACACAAGCTGCCATGCATGATTGCATGTGCAATGTTTCGTGTGCAGGCAAGAGTGCTGGCATGATCCTGCGGCAGATCAATGCAGAGGCCCTGGCAGAAGCTAAAACCCTGCATCTGGAGCAGACTTGCGATATGATGAACAAGTGCAGCCTGAGTAGGCACAATGGCCACCCTGCACCACTCCCGGGCTCCTTGCCTCGCACTGATGAACATTATACCAGGTGAGACAAAAAGAAGAAGGATGGTTTTACAAACTTCCGCCAGCCAATAAGACTGATGCAGTCCTGGCAGTAATGCCGTATTCTCATGCTCTCTAAGCAGTTTATGATGTTCAATAGTCCCAGCTTCATGTTCAGGCATGGCTTGGGTTTATCAAATGTAACCTGCATCTGCAGTCTATGGTTGGACTATCATGCATGCCTGTCAGCCATCAATTTGTTATCCTTGTGAGCTCCAAAGAGACACACACTCCAGAGGCCCTTGACATGTACCATGCATGCCTGCAAACTCCAAAGTTATGGTTCTGAACAGCAGCTGGCAGGCGAGCTCATACCCCCAAGCTGGCGGCTCATGACAGAAGATCGTTTTCACTGTATTTGTTTATCACTTGTGATCTTTATTTCTTTTTAAAACGTGTGCTATCCAGGATCCTAGCTAGGTGCTTACGTCTTGTGACAAACAAATGGACATGCGCAAATGTCTCACAAAGCCTAAAAAGCTGATAATCTGCTGCAGCTTTGATGCTGCAGGCTTTGCCTTGGCTGGGATTGGTGGTAAGACTAGGCTTGCATGTGAGCCAAAAACAGTGCTAGACCAGCGTAAGGGCGCGACATTGATGCATTGCTGCGGCGCGTGCTAGTGATTTGCGACAATGCATGCAAGTTGCTGTCATGTAGCGCTGTGGAAAAAGATGCAAACGTCTTTGCAGGGCTGTCAAGAGCGGCAATGATGGCATGGGACAGCGGCCAGGCTCCCACGGCAATCAGATCAGGAAGGTCATGAACTTCATTCTCAAGCAGGTGCATTTGCTCATTATGACAGCTACTGCACGTTGTCATTACTCACGTTGTCCTCCGTTTTACACTTGGTAGGATCCCTGCCGCTCCACCTTTTCTCCCTTTCTGGCTTACACCAAGGATAACATTTAGGCTGACTGTGAGCTTCTCTTGAACCATGCCCAATAGCGTGATTATCTTTTCTCCTTTTCACACTGTACACAGATGTCAGAATAGACTCCTCTGGAAAGACAAGGCTTGCTGTGCATACTTTCCAGTTGTGTTTGTACTTGTACCTGTTTGTACTTGTACCTGTTGTACTTGTATTGTTTAATTGAGCTCCATATCCTGCGGCCACTGTGCATGCAGTTTTGAGCTCTGCAGGCTGCCAGGTTTGGGGTGAATGCTGAAAGTTTGGCAGTACCGACCCAGTAGTTGACATGGATAATGATGACCCGCCACCAGCCAAAAGCATGCCATACACCTGCAGTACCAGGTCGCCATTGATCAGCTGTGCATGCGTACATACGGCTGCCAGTGTATCATAACTGTACCCCAAGCCACAATCATACAGTGGGGCCAAAATACCAAGATGACATTAAAAGTTCACCTGGTGGAACCCCTTTGGTCCACGAGTGTGTTATGTTTGGTCGCCACAGCTGCAAACATTGGTGGCAATCTAGCAAAATGGCGCCACCTCCAGAGGTGATGCAGGTGATGGCTGACTACAGAGGCGAGCAGCGAGCTCTCAGGCAGCAACAAGCTGAGACACAAGAAGTTGAGCGATGCGTGGAGCGCATGTTGAGCCAGGTGGCAGCCAGAGAGCATGCACTGCACTATGAAGTCCGTGTGGTCAGTGTCACTGCTCCACATGCTGTTACTTAATATTGTAATTGCACTTTGCATGGTGAGCAGCAACTTGTGTACCATGGTGCAACAGGCATGCCAAACCTGGCAACTGCTTTGACTGGCCGTCTACGAGAACACCCCATCCTGGAAGGGTGACCATTGTGGCATTGCTTTTTCCAGGCAGCTTTTGCGAGCTCATTGAACCAGGTGTGCAGCAGTGTGCACACATATGAAGTACTGGACACATGGTATCAGCACAACCAAACATCATGACTGAACAAGTGCTTTTGGCTTGCCCCTGGACAGCATGTCGGTCTGTGCGACCTTGCCATTCTTCTTCGACTCATCAGAGTCATCATGTACAACTAAATCTGTGTAGTCAACGTGTGGACAGCGTGTGGCTGCAGTTCTTGATTGCAACTACGCTGTTGATGCTGTGCTTCTGCAGTTTCACAAACTAATGAAATCAGGTGTTTGTTGCATTCATGTTTGGGTGCAGCCTGGCATGACTCAATGTTGCAGGGTGCCTGAGTAGGCAGCTAGGGGTGTGCCTGTCAGAGCTGACTTGTGTTTCCCCCAATTGCATGCGGCACATGTGCATCATGTGGTGAGCATCCAGCAACGGTCTCTCAGTACCAAGTCGGTTCTACAGCATCTCAGCCATGTCCATACATGGACCCCCAGCTCCCGTCCCCCCTGTATATTAGCTTACGCCAAGGGGAAGCTTGACTTCACCACGAGCTTCTCTGTGTCATCAGGCTACCGAGTGAGAGCATTATCTTCTCATGAGTGATGTTTGTTTGGTTTGCACCCACGCAGGTGACAAGCAACATGGTGTACGCCTTGGAGCACCAATTGCAGCCCAAGTTGGTGTTTGCGGGCCGTCATTTGGTGACTGGACAGCATCAGCAGAGCTCTTCACTTCAGTCTGCTCACCACCATATGGCCCACTCAATTATGCCTGTGGCAATACCTGCCCAGCAGGCAAAGCGGAGTATAGCCCAGCGTGCGGCACGACAAGGGCTCCAATTGGCGTCAGAAGTGCTGCGCCCTCACATGCAAGCTGGCGTGAAGTCGCCAGGAAAGGTTCACCAGCAACAGCAGCAGCAGTCAAGTTTGCAGCAGTCAAGACTGGAGTAATTGCAAGCAGCGTGATAAGGGGACTTGCAGGAAGCAACTAGGGGTTGGGCAGGCCAAGTGCTTGGGAGGGCTCCAGAGCAACTGCAGCACTCGACACAACACCAGCAGCAGCAGCAGCAGCAGCAGCAACAGCAATGGTGGCAGCAGATTGCAGATGCAGTGTTCAGTAAAGTGTACTGTGTCTGGCAGGCAAGGAGCACTCCATGATCCAAGGCAGCCTGCTCAGCAGCTGCACTAAAGCATGCCCCACCAGACAGTACAGGCAGGGCTGAGGTAGGCAATGTTCTGTCAGCCGGCACAGTGTGACCCCTGCCCGACCCCAGTCTGACCCGAGCCCTCACCCCAGTCTGACCACGGTCCAACCCCAGTCCGACCCTGGTCTGACGTACTCCGACCCCTTTGCTGCTGGATACTCTTAGTGCCTAATTCAAGTGGTGATTAGGAAGCCAGCTGACGCTTTTCTTTGAACAACAAGCAATGCTGCAGCAGTTTAGCATGTGATCCAGAAGGTCTTGCAGTCCTGACTGGTTCCACCAAAGTGTTCTTCAGGGTGTGCAACAGGTCGACTGGTGTTGCCATCATGTCATGTACAGGCATTGGAGTGCCATGGTGTCTGGCATTGATCTTGTGATGTATTGACGTGCTGTCTGATGTTTACATCTGAGGCTCTCAATGAACACGTTATTTCATGAACAGTGACGAAATTCAAACAGCAATATGATGAGTACAAGTAAGTAACGAACAAGTGCAACCGCGTGTGGGAGCCTTGCAGGCTGGTCATGCGATGTGCCCATTCCTGAGTGTGATGTGCTGATGTCGTTCCTTCCAGCTGTTTTTCAGCTGAACATTGTGCTGCGAAGCTCACTTAGCGTTTTGTTTTTGTTTGTCATTTGGTTGAAAGGGAGAGCTATTCGTCACAAAGATGCAATGAAAGAAACCATGGATTATAATTTTGTTTTGTGGGAGAGCTATTCATTACAAATATGCAATGAGAGAAACCACAAGTGTCCAAATGAGAAGGCCATCCACAATAGAAGCTGCAGGCTACTCGCACAACTTGAATCTAGGCAAACACTAAAGTTTGCATAGAGTCAGCTGTGACAAGGTCATGACACGACCAGCTGTTGTTGGCTGGTCGTCATGGACTCAGAAGGCTTTGCCAGCCCCGTTATGGGGATTTTTTGCGGTGGACTGAACGCCTATTGCATCCGGATTAGGCCGTTGTTCCTGCGTATCTCAGGTTCGTCTGGTGTCCTGAAGGCTCTTTTGCTTGAAAGGAATAGGCAACTATCCTGTAACCCAAAGAAGAAAAAAAGTCAGCTTGTCAAGCAAAACAAGCATGCGCAGCATATAAGGCAGTTGATCACCAGCCAAGAGCCGAGCTTGTTACTTTTCACCAAACAAAGAATCACCATTGTTCAGATCCACCTAACTAGCTGATAAAAGGGGCAACATGCTCAAAGAGTGTACAGCGAGAAGGTAAGGTAGCAAGTAAGAAGCTCAACGCCAAGCCTAAACTTGAGACCATTCTGCTAAGTGTTGGAAAAAGGATGTCAGCTCCTTCAGCAATTCAGCAGGCAGCTTAGCCAGTATGTGGCTGGGATGTGCTTTGTGCAAGTTGACAGGCTGGAGCAGTGTTGTTGCTGTTTACGTGGCCTTCACTGAAACGGCTCTGACATGAACGATGCTTTATGGATGTGTATCATCCTTCTGATTCAAGATGTGTTGCAAGCTTCAGCTTCATGTCTTGCGGTGGACATCAAAATTTTTTGAGGTTGTTATCGTTGCATTCATGTAATGAATATCTTTCCCTCCCAAAAAAAAAAAAAAACACTGGTGCAGTACTCAGCTTTGACTTGAGTCTTGGAAAGGCTTGTCACAATCTGTCGACCAAAACCAGTCCACCTTCCTCTTTGTCAGTTCAGTGGGTGCAGCAAGGTTACAGTACCCCAGTATGAAATTACTGAAAAAGTCAGTCAGTCCCAAAAATTGTTGTACTTCCTTCACAGTTTAGTTGCATGCTGGGCTGAACCTGGCGGATTTTATTTTATGCTTGTGTCATCATTTGACTTCTGCTTTTTGGGGTGGGAGTGTGGTGGCTATCATTTTTTTTTTTGGGTTACAGGATAGTTGCCTATTCCTTTCAAGCAAAAGAGCCTTCAGGACACCAGACGAACCTGAGATATGCAGGAACAACGGCCTAATCCGGGTGCAACAGGCGTTCAGTCCACTGCAAAAAATCCCCGTAATGGGGCTGGCAAAGCGTTCTGAGTCGATAACGACCAGCCAACAACAGCTGGTCGTGTCACGACCTTGGTAATGATGTGTCACGGAAGAAGCAACAAGAGCACAGGGTGCCCTTGCACCAGCAAATGCAACATCGCAACTG
>JAYKYS010000597.1:0-2500 GCA_036924285.1 Asterella californica
TAAATATCCATTCCATTATGACACTAATACTTAAAACTTGTCATGCTCTGCATGTAGTAACTAATACTGTAAGTTTTTGATGTAGCATTTACTATCAATGATATATATTTTAGAAACTTTATTCCAATATACTCTTGGATGTATTGTTTTACGATACATCAAAGAATATACTCGTCATGAATATCACTTAGGACCCTTTTGTAATAACTGGTAATGTTCTTTTTGGATGTTATCATATATACACCAGTTCAAGATATATACAGAGTAAAGATTTGAATAATAAAATCAACCTGAATATAAGTTGTATTCTGTTTTCCATGGTTCAGTGTTTCATGTACGGTTTAATACCCAGATGTTTTTTAAATTAGAAACTCTACTCGAAGATATCCATTCCATTATGGCACTGATACTTAAAACTTGTCATGCTCTGCATGTAGTAATTTGATACTGTATTTTTTTATGTAGCATTTACTATCAATGATATATATTTTAGAAACTTTACTCCAATATACTCTTGGATGTATTGTTTCACGATTCATCCAAAGATATACTCTCCATTATGAAAATGATACGTAATACTTGTCATGCTTTGCATGTAGTAATTAATACTGTGTATTTTTTGTGTAGCATTTACTATCAATGATATATATTTTAGAAACTTTACTCCAATATACTCTTGTTGTATTGTTTTTCGATACATCAAAGGATATACTCGTCATGAACTTTCTATGCAACATTATATCTTTCTTTTTCGTGTTTGACTAGAACAAATAGAAGGTAGATTTAGGCTGAATTATTGAGTCTACATTGACAACTAAATACTAAATACTATGTGTAGTAGTAGATTATATATATTACGAGAGGTTTGTATATCTTAGGTTGAAATATCCTTTATTCTATCTATTCAAGAAACTGAGATGAAACTTAGACGACAATAATATGATGGTCTTGTTTGCAACTATGTTATAGTTCTCATCTTCATCTTTGTATTAGAAGTTTTATTCAGACTTAGTACCAATTTACTACCAAAGTACTATCTTAACTCATGACTTGCATCTCTTCTCTTCGAGAACATTAACAACCATGTACATCTCTAAGTACTAAGTACTTTTCTGATCTGCATAGTAGAATACATAAAACACATTATCTTGTTTATCAACATTTTAGTGGCAGATTTACCAACAATGAGTTAAATTGAGTTTGAATTATCCTCCCAACTATTTCATCAAATACAAGAAATTCTACTCATCAAATATCACTCAAGACCTATTTGCAATAACTGGTAAACTCACAAGTATATTCATGAGTTTATAAGGTAATATTTCGTTCTAACCCTAAAATACACAAGCCCAATAACGTTTTGATGTTTTGCATATGATCAGTCTAAACAAGTTCGTGCATCTCAACGTTAAAATAATATAACCAATCCAAATGTCTAGATGCGGGGATATTATCATATACATATATTCCACATAACAACTTTCATGTTTCATTCTAGCATATTACATATTAGCTTGATTCAAGGTTTTAATTAAGTCGAAATATCAAGTCTAGCTTCACTACTACGACTACAAATAATGAAACGGTCTTATTGACAGTATAAGTACGGATGATCATTAAAACTAAACGGGTATCTCACTATCTTATATACGCAGTACTTTCAAAATAACTATGTGCTAAAATAATACAATATCTATTTTTTCCACCTACTATCATATAACTTAGAAGAAAATGTGCATGGATCTCTACGTCGAGAAGAAAATTCATTATTAATTACTTTGTAGAAATAGCTGTTAGAAAAACAGTGTTGTCTATATGGAAAGAATTATCCAAATGGGTTTAGTACTAAATGAAGATAACATATTTCTAAAAGACAAGTTTGAGATAAAACAACCCGTTAGAACATCTACATATTCTATTAATATTAGAGACTTAAAATAAAGACAAGTCAACTTATAAATTCTCTCTCCTTGAGAATAATAACGATGTAAAATTGGTTAAACTTTTGATGATATAATATCTTACTTATTCTGATATTATATCACCAAAATATGACACTTAGATGACAATCATATGATGGTCTTGTTTGCAGCAATAGTATATTTAGTTCTCATCCTCCTCTTTGTATTCTCTTGATGTTAGACTCTATAATATCAAACTTGAGTTATGTGTGAACTAATATGCATATATCAGATCGTTTGCGATTTCCACCTGTAAGATCATCTTGAATTCACTAAAATAATAAAATATATTATTTAGCACCTCCTAACATAAGCGACCTCAAGTATAACTTAGAAGATAATGTGCATGGATCTTTATGTAATCTGGTTATCAAGAAGAAAATCCATCACTAATTACATTGAAGATCTCGCTGTTAGAAAATATACCCAAACTCGTATTCACCACCAATTTCGTTTATCCACCCTTTATCCGATCTTAGGTATATCATTGATAAGATGATAGATAATTAAAATAAAGAAATTCAACTTATAAGTTCTCT
>JAYKYS010000597.1:15000-27500 GCA_036924285.1 Asterella californica
TGGTCCTCACCGGCTCGCCTAACTGCTTTAGCGACTAGTTAGTCTTGACTATCTTTAGCCCAAGTTCTCGGAAGGGTTCCGACAAGGAGAGAATGGTCCCGGTTGCCCTGTGCGTGGTCCGACAAATGGTCCCGGTGCGACACACGATGGCTCGATCTCGATCAGCGATGGGACCCGGATTACTTTTAACTACGGGCCAACTAGCCTTAGTCATGACTATCTTTAGCCCAAGTTTCCGGAAGGGTAACGAAGTTATGGTCCCGATAAAGACAGTGCTTAACTGTACTGGCCCGGTGTCCGACAAAGGCTCCCGATGCGAGAGATACCCCATTTGACCTTTAGCTACGGGCCAACTACCGTTAGTCATGACTATCTTTGGCCCAAGTTCTCGGAAAGCGATTCTGAAGCCATTTAGGCATTACAAAAGGATAAAAGAGTACCCTTACTCCTCCATTTTGGGTACGAACCGCCTCGTTAATCATTCCAGGGTAAGGCTAAGTAAAATACTTGCGATTTCTAGTGGGAAATAAATACAACACACACCCCTTTCAGCTTGTATCTTTTCAATCCCGTGTTTCTCCTTTGTTTCCTTCTGCTCTCTTAATTTATTTGTTCCTTGTATCATGTATTATGTGTTATATTTGATTTTTCCCATGCTTTTTTTACATATTCCCTTCTTCTTGTTTCCTTCTTAAATATTTCCGGTACATTAGAGGAACAAATTATTACTATTGCTTCTACTTTTAAATATTTCCTTATTACGAACTTAATGCTTTATTCAATCTACTGCTTTGCTTTTATTATTGCATCGACTTTGTTATTGCTATAACTTTGTACTATTTCCTTCTACGAATTTCTCAAATTCCAGAGGAATAATTTCAACTATTTGTTGCTAATACCTTTTCAGTATTTCCTTCTACGCTTTCTCAGAAAAATAAATTGAACCGTCTTCTTCACTTTTTAGGTTGCTATAACTTTATCTTTGTTAAAACATCTCCTTTTAATATTTCCTTATACGAACTAGGCTCGCACTTACTCGCGAAACAATTAGCTTCGAGGGGTTCGAGCAATTGTTCATCCTCCTCCTCTCGATATTTATGATTTGTTAATGTTGCTGCGGCTCTTGATATCCCATTCCTTTGACGAAAACGCAAATAATGATTTGGCCCAGGGGCCTTTAAGCCTTAATTTAAAGACCCCATGTAACTATTTTCGTGGAGCCCGATGGAATATTCTTTCCCGATTGTGTCCTACGGCTCCCGATAGAGCGATGCTTTCATGCTGCGACGGCTCCCGATATTAAATTCCTTTGATTTCAACGCAAAGTACGATTTAATTATAACTATTTTTCCTGGAGGCCGATGGTTTAATTTTCCATGATGGTTTCTTCCTCCTCCCGATATTAATTAAGTTGATTTTTCCCCTTGCTTTTCAGAGGGACCCTAATTTAACTAACCCTATTAATTAATTGCCTACAACTTAGGGTGAATAAATTATTGCTATTGCTTATTTATTATTTCTTTCTACGCTATTTTCGGAACAATCAATCAAACCGTTTGCTTCACTTTATTACTATACCTTTAACTTTAAATATTTCCCTTTAACGAACTTCTCCGGTTTAATCCCATCCCTTTTAATTCAAAATATTTCCCTTTCCACTGAACTTGATTCATAATTTAGGCCCGTTTTTACTCCCGAAACAAATTACTCAGAGGGATCAAGTCAAGTCCCTTTTGAAATTCCCCCTCCTCCCGAATATTAGCGATGGTTTAGTGTCGCGACGGGCTCATGAAATTAAATTCCATACGCTTCAACGCAAAAGTACGATTTAATTCAGGGGCTTCAAGCATTAATTTCTTACTCGGCCGTAACTATTTCCGTGGACCCGGTGGTTTCCTTCTCCTCCCGATGTTTGGGGTTGCTTTAATTTTGTGACATGATCCCGAAATTCAATTCCGTTGACTTCAACGTAAATAACGATTAATTCAGTGCCTTTAGGCCGAATTTTTTTACTCGACGTAACTATTCCGGTGCCGATGGTTTTCCTCCTCCTCCCGATTCATTAATGTTGCGGAGGCTCTCCCGATATTCCATTCCGATGACTTCAACGCAAAGTATGATTTAATTCAGAGGCCTTTAAGCCTACATTTTTTACCCGATGGTAACTATTCCGGTGCCGATGGTTTTCCTCCTCCTCCCGATTCATTAATGTTGCGACGGCTCCCGATATCTTATTCCGACTACTTCAACGCAAAGTATGATTTTATTCAGGGCCTTTAAGCTAAATTTTAGACTCGATGTAACTATTCCCGTGTATTTGATAATGTAGCGATGGTTTACGATAATGTAGCGATAATGTAGCGATGGTTTACTTTTCCCCGGTGGTTTATTGTCTCGCGGAGTTGATTTTTTCTATGAAATTCTCCATCATCGATAAACATTATTCCTCCCTCGAACTTTTACCTAAACCATGTTCATGCCTCAACAACTGGCTATTATAAACTTGGATACCACCATTTGCAGCGTGATGCGGTCATACCAGGGCCACGCCACCAGATCCCATCAGAACTCTGCAGTTAAATGCCCTTGGGCCGGAATAGTACTGGGATGGGTGACCTCCCGGGAAGTCCCGGTGCTGCATCCAATTCTTTTTTCCTTTTTTTTACGAATTAATTCTTTGGCAATCGAACAAATATATTACGCTGCCAGGCACTAAACTAATTAATTACTCGTGGACTAATGTTCTTTTCATTTTTGGACGTGAATTGATTCTTTGGTACTGAATAAATTAATTGCTCGTATGTATGTCTATTTTTCTTTCTTCCAGCATAAAATAACCTTGAATACGGAACCCATTAGTTTATCATAATAAATCCAAATACCGTAGTACATATTTCATTACTCTATGTGACGTTGATCTATGTCACCCCTTACTTATTCATAATACATCCAAATACCGTAGTACTTCTTCCATTACTCTATATCACTTCGATCTAAGAACCCATTACTTATTCATAATACATCCAAATACCGTAGTACTTCTTCCATTACTCTATATCACTTCGATCTAAGAACCCATTACATATTCATAATACATCCAAATACCGTAGTACTTCTTTCATTACTCTATGTCACTTTTAACCCATTAGTCTTTCATAGCAACCCATTAGATATACATAATAAACCCAAATATTGGACTGGCTGGTCCAGTAACCTTGAATAACCTTGAATATGGAACCCATTAGTTTATCATAATAAATCCAAATACCGTAGTACTTCTTTCGTTACTCTATGTGACGTTGATCTATGTCACCCATTACTTATTCATAATACATCCAAATACCGTAATACTTCTTCCATTACCCTATATCATTTCGATCTAAGTAACCCATTACTTATTCATAATACATCCAAATACCGTAGTACTTCTTTCATTACTCTATGTAACTTCGATCTCTTTAACCCATTAGTCTTTCATAGCAACCCATTAGATATACGTAATAAACCCAAATATTGGACACTTTTTCCATTACTCCATGTAAGTTGTTGTATTTAAACTTTTCTTTGTTCTATTTACACCTATTTACTACTTGTGTACTTAAAATACATGTATCCGCAATTGTCAAAGAGTTTATCATGTTTGCCTATTACGTTTCAAATGTCACTTAACACCCCTTCATAAAAAGTGTGAGCAAAAAATTGATGGTGGAGGGTTTAACTTTTCTTAAGAACAAACTTGGTCCTTCTTTGCTTCTTTCCGCGTATATGTAAATCTGCCGGTTGTATCATTTCTATACTTTGCATGTGGTTAGCACACGTAGTTGTTAGACCCTTCAAGGATCCATATCTGAATTTCTCACCTTCAGTTTATTTCAATCAATATCACATATATACAGTTTGGAGCTCATTTATTTTATAGAAACTATTTTCATGGATACTCATTTGTAATATCCCATCATATGGACACTTCACACTCACTATGTCATGAATCATATGTACTTAATAAATGATTATCGTGATCATATAGTTTTGGATTACTCGATCATCCTCTATAGCGATTAGTTTTGATCAGGACTGTGCGCACAGCTCTCCCTCTTTTGTTTAGGGTTCCTCAGTTGATCAAATATAGAATCCAAGTGACAGCTTAACAACATACTGTACTATCCATTGTTTATTCAACTGCAATTAAAATAATTTAGAAGCCAAAGTCAGTTTCAGATGAAAACTGATCTAAGACTCTGAACCTCTAAAAAGTGATTACAGTTGATTCTGAGTTGAACACATTCACATGATGAACTAACTATATCTATTATCGCTAAAATAATTCAGAAGCCAATATCACTTTCTTATGAAAATTAATCTAAGACTCTGAACCTCTAAAATAAAGTGTCTTCTGAATAAAAATTTATATTCCATGTCATCGGTATATATATTATGATTTTCTCTAACAATACTCTGTAAACTCCATCTTACACATATTACTCTGACGTTTGTATTAGTATCCTAAACTTTTAGGATCAAGACTTCATATATAGCCAAATGTCACATTCTTATACACCCTCGGTTTTTCAAATATGAATTACAAGTGAGAGTTGAGCAGATTCACACTGTCAAGTAACTATATCTACTATCACTAAAATAATTCAGAAGCCAAAGTCAGTTTCAGACATAAATTAATCTAATACTGTAAAGTTTCAACTGTAACATCTCTATGAATTAAAATCATTATTTTAGATCGCTTATCTGAGTTTTGTGATTTTCCATCGAATCACAACTTATCAATCAGATCTTTCATGTTTACCGAAGTACTATACTTGCCTATTTAGGATTATATACTTCAAACAAGGTCTTTCACTCTTGTTTATACACTCTGGGTTTTTCATATCTAAGTTACTAGAGACAGTTGGACATATTTACTAATCAACTAACTATGTCAATTAACAATTAAAATAATTCAGAAACCAATATCAGTTTCTGCCAACATTTAATTTCTGCAACATTAAACTAAATTTTTCTGTGAATTAAAACTTGAACTTTATATCATTTATGCATTTATTAGGATTTCTTCATACAATGAGCCTCTATTAACAAGATCTTACAACATTTACTCATACTTTTGCCAAAGTACTATTTTAATTCATGGAACTCATCTATGCTTTTCAATTAAATCACTCAATTTTTCACTATGGATTATTGACATCCTTCTCTGTCTTTTCAAGTATTAAAGATTAACATGTATCTTAAAGATTCCTCAGAATTACATGAGTTTAAACCCTACGCTATTTGCATATGATATTTCATGTTCATGTCTAACCCTCAAACTTAAATGGACATGTGCTATCGTTCTGATATCTTGCATATGGTCAAGATAACCAAGTTGAACGTGCTTTATATTTGAATTTAGTTCCAATATAAAATCAATCTATTTGTATACTGTCTCCATGTTCGGTTTTCCTATGTACCATTTAATATGAATTGTTTTGTAGACTATACTTGAGTATATCCTTCCATGTATTCCCTTCTTATAATACTCGAGGTACTGACTTCTCATATGTCACATTGCATCTTTCTTTTCCATTTGATCATATGTATAACTTTATGAAGAGTTTAAAGGAGTCCAACTTGATAAAGTATTACATGATTCAAATAATTCGAACACGCTCCGTTTCAATGCTCAACCTGATTTATTCTATCAATCATTTATCCTCCATACGTGAGTTTTTTCAGTGTCCAGAACAGATTGAATATTAATCATGTTGAGTTATAAAGTCCAGCTTGACTACTACATACTATATGTGTAGGTGAATCTAAATATGTATTAATCTGAATATAATTACTATATGTGTTTATATTCATAGTTTATACATATAGTTTGATATACATTTGGTTTTAATTGATTAACCATACTTCTCCTAACAGATACAAGAAGATACTTCTCAAAGTGACTTATGATATTCTTACACGAATTTATGTCTTTAAACCTTAAGCTACTCATAATATCTGTTCATTTCTAACCCTATATAACTAAAATGCACATATAGTGTCATTTTTATTTACGTGTAACACTTTAATTTTCTTTATATATCAAATGGTTTATGCATCTGATCTGACTTTCGTCAAATAATAGCATTATATTCATTTCATCTTATTATGTTGAGCAGTACGAGGATTCATGACTAACATCTCAGCTGTTAACGTCAACAACCCTTAACCCTCAACTGATAATGTTCTCCATTCTTGATTCATTTATCTTGCAGTAGCATTGAACACCTATGTTTTTTAAACTTTACTCAAGCGAACAACCACTAATATTTTCTGTACTCCCTTGGTTTTTTGTTGTTGTCTTTAATCTATGTCTTGAATATTTTAATAACTTCACTAGTCTAATATATACAAAAGAATTTGGTATAAGTTAGATTCTAGTGAGTAACTTTACTTGTTCTCTCAATAGAAAAAAAATCACAAGAAATTCACATCAACTTGACTTAGATGACAATAATATTACGGTTCAATTACTCATGGGAAGTCCTAGACGATAATAAAGTTAAGTTTGAACTTCAACTTTTGTGTTCTCGTGTTGTTAAAACTCTATAGTATCAAACTTTAATTTCTTTATATATTCTGATGTTTCGTCAAATAATACCCATTATATCAATTTAATCTTATTATATCCAAGTAGTATCATGATTCATGATTTTCTCTTCTCTTAACGTCAACAACCCTCAACTGATAATTTTCTTCATTCTTGATTTATTTATCTTACAATAGCATTTAACATCATGCTTTTTAAACTTTAATCCAATTTATTATTGGATGTATTGTATTATGTTAAAGTACTGATACTTCGTACTCGTCATTACATCTTCCCTTTCCATTAACTCATATAAATGTTGATTCAAAGTTTAAATAAAATATGATCTCTATATCTCTTCCACTAATATTTTCTCTACTCTCTTGGCTTTTCCTATTGACTTTAACCATATGTACTGAAGTTCATCTTTATACGTATCATTACAATTTTCTCTTTTCTCGTATAGTAGTTTATTCATTGTTAAAAACAAGCAAGATCTTGATATAGGTTTGAAAATCAAGTCCAGCTTAACTACTATATTCAAAAGAGTTTGATATATATTCACTTTTAATGAGTCGCTTATCCTATCAAATACAACAACTTAAAGATCAAGACTGGTCTCACTCAGATGTCATTAGAAATGTCATTTAGATGGTTTCTGACCCTTTTACACTGGAAACATTCCTCTGAAGTATAAACCGTAGATATTCATAGTGTTCATTCCTAACCCTAGAACCCTATTCATACACATGTAGTATCAATTTAATATCAGATGTTTTTGAAACTTGTGGTACCATATTGTAACCCTACATCTTTCTCTTTTTGGTTTATCATGTAGAACTTGGTTTCAAAATATTTAACAAATATAAGTAGAATTAGTTGATTAAGTATTACATGATTCAAATAATTAGAACACGCTCCGTTTCAATGCTCAACATGATTTATTCTATCAATCATTTATCCTCCATACGTGAGTTTTTTCAGTGTTCAGAACAGATTGAATATTAATCATGTTGAGTTATAAAGTCCAGCTTGACTACTACATACTATATGTGTAGGTGAATCTAAATATGTCTTAATCTGAATATAATTACTATATGTGTTTATATTCATAGTTTATACATTTGGTTTTAATTGATTAACCATACTTCTCCTAACAGATACAAGAAGATACTTCTCAAAGTGACTTATGATATTCTTACACGAATTTATGTCTTTAAACCTTAAGCTACTCATAATATCTGTTCATTTCTAACCTTATATAACTTAAATACACATGTAGTGTCATTTTTATTTACGTGGCACGTATGTATAGTAGTTAAGCTGGACTTGATTCATAAATCTCACCATAAATCTCTTGGATAACAATAAGATGATATTTCACTAATGAGAAGTTTACAACAATAAATAGTTAGGCCTCACCTTTATCTTTTGTATTTTCTTGTTCGTAAGACTCTAGATTATCAAACTAAAATTCCATTTATATACTAAATCGTGTCTTAGGTTTCATCAAATAATACCATTATATTAATTTACATCTTATAGGTTTTAACTATTACTTAGACTGTTTACCGAAGTTCTACCTTAATTCATGACATTCATCTCTTCACTTCACGAATATAACCCTCAACTGATAACCTCTCTCCGGGAAAATTTACTTATTAAGCTTTTCTGACCCTAAAACTTAAATACATAATCCCAATAGCGTTCTGATATGTGCATATGGTCAATCTACACATGGTTCAATTTCTAAATTTAAATAACTTGACAATTATTCTAAATATATTTTATATTCACTTAACTGAATATCACATGTAGTCCATCATATATACTTCATATACCTTCAGGCTAGATCTTAAAGACACATGTAATGTCGGTTTAATATTTTGGATATGGTCATCTATACACCAATTAAAGCTATATATTTATACATCTGGTAACATATAAGGATTTCAATAAGGAAATCAACTTGAACATAAGTTGTATTCTGTTTTCCATGTTTTATTGTTCCATTTAATACCGAGATGTTTTTGAAACTTTACTCCAAGATATAGATCCCATTATTACACATATACTTCTTACTTTTCATTCTCTGCATGTAGTAGTTCATACTATATGTCTTTCTATGTAGATTTACTATCAATGATAGATGTTTGAGAAACTTTACCCTTGAATGTATTCTTTTAAAATACATTGATAAGAAGATATACTTGTCATGACTTTTATATATGTATATAAGGTTATATCTTTCTTTCTCATACTTGACTAAAACAAATGAAAGGTATTTAGGTTGAATTATCAAGTCCAACTTGACAACTACATATTAAGTATAGTAGTAGATTATTTACATCACGAGAGTTAGGTATATCTTAGGTTTTAATGACAAGCAGTACTTATTCTATCGACTCAAGAAAATCGCACCAATATCACTTAGAGGATAGTAATGCGATGGTACTGTTTGCAACTACAGTATATTTAATTCTCAACTTCATTTTTGAATTCTCTTGATTTAAGACTGACTCTCTATAGTATCAAACTTTAGTTGTTTGTGAATTAATATTATATGTAAGATAGTTTATGACTTTTCTCATCAATAAGACCATCTTAATTTGTTCTTAGAGTTTAATTCAGCCTTAGTACCAAAGTACTATAATCTGATATACATTGGTTCTTGATTAAGAACCTTTCCTAATAATTGATAATATTCTTTTTGGATATTATCATATATACACCAGTTCAAGATATACATAGGGTAACATATAAAGATTTGAATAATAAAATCAATCTGAATAAAAGTTGTATTCTGTTTTCCATGGTTCACTGTTTCATGTACATTTAATACCCAGATGTATTTTAAATTAGAAACTCTACTCGAAAATATCCATTCCATTATGACACTAATACTTAAAACTTGTCATGCTCTGCATGTAGTAACTAATACTGTAAGTTTTTGATGTAGCATTTACTATCAATGATATATATTTTAGAAACTTTATTCCAATATACTCTTGGATGTATTGTTTTACGATACATCAAAGAATATACTCGTCATGAATATCACTTAGGACCCTTTTGTAATAACTGGTAATGTTCTTTTTGGATGTTATCATATATACACCAGTTCAAGATATATACAGAGTAAAGATTTGAATAATAAAATCAACCTGAATATAAGTTGTATTCTGTTTTCCATGGTTCAGTGTTTCATGTACGGTTTAATACCCAGATGTTTTTTAAATTAGAAACTCTACTCGAAGATATCCATTCCATTATGGCACTGATACTTAAAACTTGTCATGCTCTGCATGTAGTAATTTGATACTGTATTTTTTTATGTAGCATTTACTATCAATGATATATATTTTAGAAACTTTACTCCAATATACTCTTGGATGTATTGTTTCACGATTCATCCAAAGATATACTCTCCATTATGAAAATGATACGTAATACTTGTCATGCTTTGCATGTAGTAATTAATACTGTGTATTTTTTGTGTAGCATTTACTATCAATGATATATATTTTAGAAACTTTACTCCAATATACTCTTGTTGTATTGTTTTTCGATACATCAAAGGATATACTCGTCATGAACTTTCTATGCAACATTATATCTTTCTTTTTCGTGTTTGACTAGAACAAATAGAAGGTAGATTTAGGCTGAATTATTGAGTCTACATTGACAACTAAATACTAAATACTATGTGTAGTAGTAGATTATATATATTACGAGAGGTTTGTATATCTTAGGTTGAAATATCCTTTATTCTATCTATTCAAGAAACTGAGATGAAACTTAGACGACAATAATATGATGGTCTTGTTTGCAACTATGTTATAGTTCTCATCTTCATCTTTGTATTAGAAGTTTTATTCAGACTTAGTACCAATTTACTACCAAAGTACTATCTTAACTCATGACTTGCATCTCTTCTCTTCGAGAACATTAACAACCATGTACATCTCTAAGTACTAAGTACTTTTCTGATCTGCATAGTAGAATACATAAAACACATTATCTTGTTTATCAACATTTTAGTGGCAGATTTACCAACAATGAGTTAAATTGAGTTTGAATTATCCTCCCAACTATTTCATCAAATACAAGAAATTCTACTCATCAAATATCACTCAAGACCTATTTGCAATAACTGGTAAACTCACAAGTATATTCATGAGTTTATAAGGTAATATTTCGTTCTAACCCTAAAATACACAAGCCCAATAACGTTTTGATGTTTTGCATATGATCAGTCTAAACAAGTTCGTGCATCTCAACGTTAAAATAATATAACCAATCCAAATGTCTAGATGCGGGGATATTATCATATACATATATTCCACATAACAACTTTCATGTTTCATTCTAGCATATTACATATTAGCTTGATTCAAGGTTTTAATTAAGTCGAAATATCAAGTCTAGCTTCACTACTACGACTACAAATAATGAAACGGTCTTATTGACAGTATAAGTACGGATGATCATTAAAACTAAACGGGTATCTCACTATCTTATATACGCAGTACTTTCAAAATAACTATGTGCTAAAATAATACAATATCTATTTTTTCCACCTACTATCATATAACTTAGAAGAAAATGTGCATGGATCTCTACGTCGAGAAGAAAATTCATTATTAATTACTTTGTAGAAATAGCTGTTAGAAAAACAGTGTTGTCTATATGGAAAGAATTATCCAAATGGGTTTAGTACTAAATGAAGATAACATATTTCTAAAAGACAAGTTTGAGATAAAACAACCCGTTAGAACATCTACATATTCTATTAATATTAGAGACTTAAAATAAAGACAAGTCAACTTATAAATTCTCTCTCCTTGAGAATAATAACGATGTAAAATTGGTTAAACTTTTGATGATATAATATCTTACTTATTCTGATATTATATCACCAAAATATGACACTTAGATGACAATCATATGATGGTCTTGTTTGCAGCAATAGTATATTTAGTTCTCATCCTCCTCTTTGTATTCTCTTGATGTTAGACTCTATAATATCAAACTTGAGTTATGTGTGAACTAATATGCATATATCAGATCGTTTGCGATTTCCACCTGTAAGATCATCTTGAATTCACTAAAATAATAAAATATATTATTTAGCACCTCCTAACATAAGCGACCTCAAGTATAACTTAGAAGATAATGTGCATGGATCTTTATGTAATCTGGTTATCAAGAAGAAAATCCATCACTAATTACATTGAAGATCTCGCTGTTAGAAAATATACCCAAACTCGTATTCACCACCAATTTCGTTTATCCACCCTTTATCCGATCTTAGGTATATCATTGATAAGATGATAGATAATTAAAATAAAGAAATTCAACTTATAAGTTCTCTTTCCTCGAGAATAATTACGGTATACAATTAGCAGATCTTTTGGTGATATAATATCTTACTTATTCGTCATTACTTTGTAGACATCGCTGTAAGAAAATATGTATGAATACAATTATCAAAATATATATTTTTACTAAATGAATAAGATATGTTTATGAAAGATAAACTAAAATTAAAACTACTCATTAGATCATCTCGTTATTATGCATGCAGCATATTTATTACCACTAAATGAATGGTTCTGATCTTTACTGTACATTTTAGCACATATATAGATTATTGATAAAATCATGGAGAATATAAATGCAGATAAATAAATTTATAAGTTCTCTCGCCCCGAAAATAATTATGGTTCGAAGTATAAAATTAATAGATTTCTTGGTGATGTAATATCATTCTTAACCCATCGTTTTATATTTTTCCAGGATTTTCTGTCTAATTATCAGTTGAAATTATATTCGGCTGATTAAACCGTCCCCATTTGACCTGAAATTTTCCCCTCGGGTAGCTCGAGAGTAGTCCTCACACCTAAAATTTATTTGAGCCAATTTCATC
>JAYKYS010000061.1:0-100819 GCA_036924285.1 Asterella californica
ACATCAGACACCAGCATGCTCCTTGTGTGCATGGTACAGCACAAATGCCCATGTACAAGTTCATACATGTTGGCTAGGATCAGCTGCCACCACAGCTTGAGTGGTTGAGTAAACACAAGAGACATACTGCAAGGGTCACAGCTCTACAGTTTGCTTGTGAGACCTCAATTGCGGCAGTCATGAAGGCCACAGCTAAGTCCATGAGAGTGGCACATGCAGGGCACCATGGTGGCGTCAACTGATGCAGATGGTATTGTCAAGCTGTGGGATGTCAGAATGGTTGCTGAGGTCAGAAGTATCACAGCTGGAGAGCATCCCCTCAACAAATGCGCGTTTGACAGGAGTTCTGAGGTTTTGGCTATTGCAAGCGATAACAGTAAAGTGCTGTGTTACAGCACCAGCACAGGCGAGCTGTTGCAGCAGCTGCATGGACATGAAGATGCTGTGCAGGCAGTTGTGTTTGATCCTCGTGGGGAGTTCATGGTGTCAGCTGCTTCTGACAGCACGTTTCGGCTGTGGAGCTGACAAGATCAGAGGATCACTGCAACCATATTGACAGGACGACATTCAGTATGTCCTGTGCCTGCTTTGGCTGCAGGCTGTTGTTTGTTGGTACACTTTGCAAGTAGCTTTTTGCTTCAAGCACAAACGCTCTGATACCGATTGTTATCATAACTAGATGTGATAACAATTCATCATTGGATCCACAAGTAGGTACCGCAAACAGATTGGCTTTCGTCTGCTACATCTTACAACAGTTGATGCTACTTACTGCACCCCTGTTGCTTGTGAGGAGTCCTTGTTGCACATATGTATGTAGCAGACAGCCTAGAAGGTGCGATGGTAATCAAGAAGGTCGCAGCCGCAGTGTGTCGAGCGAAACCCACGGACGACTGTCGCACCGCGAAAAGGAGTGCGAAATGCCAGCGAAATAGGAGAACTTCACCATTTTTGCTCAGATTACAGTAGGAGCGAAGGCAGCTGCATTTGTTTTGACCATTCACAACCTTTCTCCATCTGGCAAAAAACTTGGTCAAAATTCAACCCTGAAGACGTAATAAACATTGGGGATGTCAAACTCTAATTAGGTTATGCCTCGAACCCTAAAATTGCCTGCTGACTATTCTCATTCCCTGTCGAATCTCATGCGTACTTGGGTCGCTTTTGCCAGCTTAGCCTTGATGCCTTGATGGCTGGGCCAACTACACACCAAAACCGCTGCCAAAACCCCTTGAATAGTGCAAAATTTCCTTAAAAGCTGCATCTAATTTCGCATTGACTGCCTGCGCGAAAGGGGTTTCGCCGATTTCGCCCGCTTGGGACATCGACGCAGGCCGGGCGAAACCTTTCGCACCCTTTCGCAGTGCGAAAGTTTCGCCTTTCGCTCGACACGCTGCGCAGCCGTCATAATTCGAATGTTGCCCCCATTACGGTATTTAGTAAGGCCAAAGAAGAACGCCCGTGTTGAAAGATGCTTTTGTTGATCGCTGAAAAGATGCTTTGCCGGTGAAGTAACTTCAAGTTACGAGATACGGCGGAAAGGGCTGCACGTTGCGCCTTGATACATTTTCCGGCGTCTGTGAGCTTGTGCAGCTGCGTCTGCGGTCCCTGGACGATCATCTGCGGTTTTCACTGTTTCGCTCGAAAGGTCTACTACTGGAGGCCCGCCTCGGCCGGCGGGACCGAGGTGCCTGGATGACTTCAGGACCTCGGGGTTGCTCGTCGAGTCACAGATGAACAATGACACCATTGACTGGCTAGACCTGGACCTTTGGCCTGAAAAGGAGGCACACAAGGCTGCTGACATGGACAACTCGTATGCTTGGTTAGCACAGCAAAGCCAGGCGTTATCTGGGCAGCCACTCCATAACACAGAGTATCAGCTCCATTCGCAGAACATGCAGCCACCTGGTGGCGTGCTGTTTCATGACACGTTTAATCCGCAGTCAACAGCAGGATCTCTTCTTTCAGAACTCTCAGGGGTGAGGAAGCAGTTGCAGTCTGTCACTTCAATTTGTCTTATGTGCAATACTTTGACAATCATGACCGAGGCTGTTGTGCATCAGCAGGACTTTTTGGATGCAGCAGCTGACATTTCAAACCTGCAGTACGACACTGGTCATGAACACTGCCATCACCAACAGAGCACCATGCAGCTGCGTTCAGACACTGCTCAAAACGGAGCAATGCAGCCACTGTCTGATATGATGCAAGGCTCTGCCTTCAGCCAAAGTCCTGCACTGTCACAGCAAGCAGGTAGCTTGCTTCCTCAGTGAGCTATCCACAATCTAAGGCAGTTTGCATGCTTACAAATCTTCTCAAGTTCAGTTCATTCCTCCTTACCAAAACTCAATCCCTTGCCATACAATGCAAGGATGTGATTTGGTTCCATCAACAACCATCGTGCACTCAGCACGATCATGCAGGCACTGCATCACAAAGCTCTTCCCATGTTTGATGCCTGCTGCTGTGTAGATGCTGGATCACTGAGACGCATTTGACATGATGCTGCAGGTAGCAGCGCCCAAGCAGCGGCAGCAGCAGCAGCACAGGCAGCTAAGCCACGCTTGCGGTGGACACCAGAGCTTCACTCACGGTTTGTGGGATGCGTCAGTCAACTAGGAGGGCCTGAGAAGGCCACGCCCAAGGGCATCATGAAGCTGATGTCAGTGGAGGGTCTGACAATCTATCACATCAAGAGCCACTTGCAAAAGTATAGGCTGAATATCCGGCTGCCAGAGTCAGAGCAGCTTGAAATGAATGAAACAGTGTCGGGCGAGAACGAGGGGCACAGAAGCCAGCGCGGGAAGAAGCGCAACTCAAGAAAGCAGAGAAAGCGCAAGCAGCGCTCCTCCAGCAGGTCAACCTCATCTTTCAGCTGCATGTCTGCCAGTCATATGCCCCTGTCAGCCCGTGGCGCTCCTCTTTGTTGAGCCTTCACAGACAGTCGTGTCATGCCCTGCACAGCCAGCATGACTATCTCAGCCATGTTGGAACACTCTGTCCTCGCCACATTCTTCTAATTGTCTATGGGGTTTTGTGACATTCTTAGGCTCTGGGTTTGACAGCCTGCAAAATCGTTAAGTGTGGTCATATCATCCTGAGATGGGTTTTTGTGCAGACGTCGTGCTGTCGAAAGGAGTGATGATGAGGATGATGATCCAGATGATATGGACGATGATCAGCTGGATGAAGAAGAAGGCGACAACGAGGACGAAGCTCGAGCAGTCTCTGTGTCAGGATTGGGAGACACGTCTAGCATGCTGGACAGTCTTCCCAACAAGGGAGAGGATGCAATACGGGAAGTTCAGCGTCAGCGTAATCTAGAGCAGGCGCTTTTCATTCAGATGGAAATGCAGAAGAAGCTGCATGAACAACTCGAGGTGATCCTTGACACTCACCCCACTCATAACAAGCACAGCTCAGTCACTTTTGTCGGAATTCTTTTGCACTCCTTGTGTATGCATACTTCACCCATACTTTCAGCTCTTGTTAACCTGACACAGACCTGCTTGCATTCTGTCTGCATGCCAGATCACTCTGAGACTCTCTACTATGCAGCATAGAAATGTTTGTATCATGTGACATGCTTGGCTCCTCTATCAAGCTCAGCCACTCAACGGTGAACTACACTTCACCCTGCAGTCTCAGCGACAGCTTCAGCTCAGTCTGGAAGCGCACGGCCGCTACATCACTAGCTTGATAGAGCGGGAGGGGCTGCAGCATCGCTTACTGCCTCAGCTTGTAGCCGCTGCCAACCCCAGTCTAGCCCGCACCGTTCCCGCCTTAGCAGCACTGACAGCCTCTCTTGCGCAAGGCTCCTCTGCACAGACCTCAGACCAGCAGACACACTACATGCCTCTACCCATTTCAGGGGCGTCAGACTTCTCCCCTCACAGTCTGCTGGCAGGTGGCTTCGCACATCTGCCACCCACAGTAGGTCTGAACAGCAGCGCCAGCGCCATCGACGCTGTAAAAGCATTAGATGTCTCGCCTTCCCCCTTGAGCCGAGCCATGGCTGTGCCCCCAAGTAACCCTTTTGCTTCCCTCAGTCAGGGCATGTATGGGGAGCCTAGCTCGCCTGGTCTGCTGCTGAATACAGACCTCCAAGCAGCTGCGGCCGCCTGGGATGATCAGCAGCGTAACATTTTGACAGGAGCAGGTAGCAGACCCCTGCCTGAGGTGGCCCCTTCAGCTTCTGCAGGCAGGGTGCACAGTGCGCCCCCTCTGAACCCTTCCAGGCCCTTGGATGCTCTTGCCCTGTCTCCCCATCCCCCTGCTGCCAGCAGTTTGCCGTCTGTACAACTGCCAACGGCAGAGCATGGTTCACAGACGCTCTGATGGCTGCAGCATCGCTTGTTTCCCTCCTTTCTTGTACCATTGTCATTTCGCAAGCGTCATGTTGTCGGTCCAAGGGCTGTACTGTCAAGCAAAAAAGAATTCTGAAGTCTGTTAGGTTTGAAGGGTCCCTGCAAAAGCCTCACAATGCTTGTTGTAGTGCACCATGAGTCAATGCCAGATAGGAGGTCAATGAAGTGTTCAGGACGTTTGAGGGGTTCCAAGTTTGGGCACTTCAACAAGCTCTATGTCTGACACGATGTTCCGCTAAGCGTTGACAAGTGTTTTGTACCAGAAATGTCAGCGCAGCCAATCTTGAATGTCATCAGATTGGTTTTTGTTTTGTGATGGCAAGCATTGTGCCACTACTGCGTCCCATGAGCTTCTGCATATGCAATGGTTTACATTGAACTTTAGTTTGATGCCTTTTTACATTCCTTTAAGTCTGATAATGCAGATGTAGGTATTGTGGATGACTGACTGTGACAGCACCTAGGCTGCCTGTGCTTGCTGATGTTGGGGCGGCGCTAGCATATGCCTCACATGGTTGTGCACTGCAGTGTTTACGTGGCTGCTCTAGTAAATCTGCTTGCCTTTCCCAAGGTGCAGCAATCAGGTATTTAGCACTGAAAAGCGTTGAGTTGGCACTATTAAGGTATGCAACTGTAACAGTTGAAAGATTTTATGTAAGTATGACACCCGCAACCGCAAGTTCCTGCACCATTTCAGGTTCAAATCCCGGAGAGCAAACATTTCATATATTTTCATTGGAGTTAGCGAGTGTTGCGCTCAGCTGCGGATGTCTTCTAGGTCCATACCCATATACTGTTTAGGGGTGCAGGCAGGGCAACATTGGCTATTCGCATTGTAAGATGTGTTTCGAGAAAGAGCCGAAATGCCTTATAGAGACAGGTGTGTTGAAGATATTGACCGCACAAAGTCTAAAGAGAGTTTGTCTACTAACCCTTATGTCTGCTAAAAATATGGTGGTTGCATCAGGCTACCAAATGATACTTAGGCCACCATGTGCGCTGAAATGTCATGAATAATGGCAAAGGCAATGAAGGTGGAACTTGAACACACAGCTGGGAGCTAGCTGTTGCTTTCAGTCAAAGCGTTTCTCATCAGTTGCCCCTCTGTGTCAGTGTATCAGGTGTTTGCATAGCAGAGCATAGGCTGTCACTTCAACACCCACAACCGACTGCTTGGACTGGTGCAGCAGAGCCGTTCTGCTGCCCTGCAGCAAATTCTGCCAGTCGCAAGATATTTTGAGTATGCGCCATTCATTATTGTATCTCTGATGAGCTACAGCACCTGAAAGCCCATCATCAAAGAAATACCTTCAGCGAACACAGGGCCATAAGTGCCGCATCGTGGCAGTGCCATTCTGCTGGAGTTATGTCATGGCTCAGTATCCATGCAGCTTGTCATGCAGCTACTCCTGCAACTTCCCATGCAGCTACTGTCTAAGCTGTTACCCCAGAAGCTGCTGGCCCTTGCAGACTTGAATTCTTGTCTGGGGGCTGCAGATCTGGCCAATCCCCACGGCAGCCAAATTTCATGTACACCCCCTTCTTCCCACACAAATCCTCATCCTTCTTCACAAGCTCTGCCACCCTCTGCAGTATCTGCTCCATTACCGCCTCAGCCACCTGAGGCGCCGTCATGGCCTCTGAGTCATTCTTTGCAATTGCAATATGAATCTCAGCCTGTTGATATGCCTCTCTCTGTGGTGCATTGGTGTCCTTCTGCCATGAGTCATCTGCGCATACAGGTGGAAGGTCAGCTGTAGCGCAGGATAAGCACAGCCAGCAAAGGTACAAACGACAGCTGCAGCACAATTTGAACACAAAGCAGCAGGTGTTGTGCAGGCCAGCTCCTAACTGCAGACCATTTCAAGCACTGCGGTCAGTAAGCTGGGTAGCTGAGTGGAGGGAGACCTGACACAACTTCTAACTGATATAGAGACACCAACAGGCATTACTTGTACTTGACAACAGGTAGAAATGAGTGAAATCAGACAGTATGAAGCTGCACAAAAGGGCACAGACTACTGCTACAGCTGAAGCTTTAACAATGCCCTGTGAAGCCCTCATGCTATGCTGCAGAGCAGGAGTTTGCCAGTGGGAGATGGTGACTGCATGTCATGGAGCATACACATCGCAAAACACACATGTGTGCCAAAAGAGAGTGTTGCTGGATGCACAAGCCCATGAGCGCTGACCCAGCCAGACTGTGATGAAGCCGAAGAGGTAGCGCCAGCAGTCTCCCCGGGCAGCAGCCCCGCCGCCACCCCCCACAGGTGGCAATGCAGCTGCGTATCTGGGTGCTCAGGCTTCCCAACACCACCACCTCAGCCCCTCCTAGCGCTGCCAGCCCTTCTGCTTTGATGATGTCCTCTGGACTGTACACAATATACAGCAAATCACTGATTCAATGGAGATCCAACAATATTCATGTTTGCCATTTGCAGCGCACCCTGTGGATTGTGTATCTGCATAGTGTGTCAGCACCCTGTATTTCATGAGAGTGGTGTTTCCCATGCTGACCGTTGCTTGAGTGGGGTTGCTCTGGGTAACTTGCATGAGCAGGCAGCCATGCTGCATATGCTCCACTAGTTGTGCACGTTCAAGATTGGAAAAAGGGTGCCAAAACAAAGGAGAGGTGTAAGAATGGGCCATGCAGCACATGCTTACTGGAGGTCAGTCATTGGTTTGATCAGGAATATTAATCAGGATGGGGTTGCGCTACTGCGACAAGGCTTTTGTGATTGTCGTCTGAGCAGTCTATGCCACACACCTTTGGCCTGTCAACTGATGTATGATACAGGGCGTGGTCAAAGGGACATACTCCAACAGCCTTGCTGCCTGTGCTGCTACCTCGCAATTCAGCTGTGTGTTGTCGCCGATAAAGCCTAGACTGATCCCCTGAAGTCGGTCCACAAGCTGTGCATCTGCAGAGTGACGTACCCGCTGCAAACATGCATGTGGTCTTAATGGACGGAGTATGCGTAGCAAACACACTAGCTTCACCTTTTAGCACTGTTCTTGTGCGTGCGTGCTAGGGCTGTTCTGCAGAGGGAGTTCCGTTTGCTGGCCAGTCAGGCTGCGGTATAGCTCACCTTGGGATTCTGTGCTTGCGCCTCTTGCCGAAAAGGCACTTGCGACCGCTTCCTGCCATTCGTTCCTTTTGCCAGGCAGGTGACTGGGCCGAGATGGCAGCAGCCTCTACATCGAGGTTTAGGGTTGAAAGGTTGAATTTGCGCTAGCCTTGAAACGGGACGTGCTGACGTTGCTCCGTTCAGACTTGCACGCAGCGCCATGAGGATCTTCAGCAAACTGGAACGCCAACTTCTGGGCATGCTCCGAAACCAAGTGAGACGGTATCAAAGCCCTACAGGGTTTTAGTCATATGTCATGAAAGTCAACTGATCGTTAGGCGCCTGCTGGTCAGCATTGCGACGGGCTGATCGCCGCGATGATTCTGCTTCGGACGCCAGCTGTGCGCACGTATGCAGGTTTCCCCTCGGCTCCAAACACAGCATTACCGAACGTCTCTAGGCGGCCGCATGCGACAAAGCATCGTTTGACGAGAAGTCTCTGCGGTTGCGGGCGCTCGTTAGTCGGTCAGCACAACTTCAGGTGCGTTCAGGGCACCATCATTGCGGCGGTGCACCCAGCCACTGCTGCACCCGACAGGGCTCTGCAGTATCCTTTGTTGCAGATGCAAAAAGTCTAGCCTTTTCGGCGACTGTCGGTGTACTTGTCGACTCTGCATCACGGCACGACTCTGTCGGTGTCTCATACTGCCTAGCACCTTGTTCACATATGTAGTATGCACGCTGCAGGGTACCAGCCTCCCACAGGCCCAACTGGGAGCGGCAGTTGCGTTCTGTTCCGTGTCATGCCAGACCTGCCAGATTCGACACTAGTGACCTTGACTGGGAGCTCTTGGAAACTGCAGAGATGGACACTGACAGCATGAAGCTGCATCAGCTGAAGTCCGAGCTCAAAGCCCGACGGCAAACGCTAGTTGGTATGTTGAAGTCTACTTTAGCGATGAGTTGTGTGTCTTTCAGCGACACTGAATGTGGGCAATACTTCAAGCTCAACGCTGGTGCCCTGTGCATGTGCACCTTCGCATGCAGCTAAGCATTGTTGCATGCATTTTCAGGGGTTCTCACTTGTTTCAATACGCCTGTGGTTTTGTGTGTACTGCTTGCTTTGCAAGGCTGCTCTGTGATGCTGCCTCAATTGGGACTTGGCCAAGTACACTGCCAACCCGTGACTGCATGTCTTGTGTCACATGTAATCGTCCTGCCTCCAAGAGGCAAAGTGGCTGTCCCTGTCCATAGAATAGCAGTGGGTTTGCAGTCAATAACAGTGGCCCAGAGGTTGTAGCATGCAACAAAAGTCCCTGGCTGCAGGTAACAAGGCAGAGTTACAAGCGAAGCTGCAAACGGCCAGGCAACAACAGGGGAACCTGAAGGCATTTGTCAAGCAAAGTGATGAAGAGGAGTGGTGGTCTGAGGTCAGTGACAATGAGCCCTTAGCTCAGGGGCTGGGAAACACACCAGAGGAGCGTCTCTTCAAGATGTTTAGACTAGAACAGCGGCGCCAAGAGATGCCAAGAGACGGGGACCAGCAAAAGCTCTACCAAATGGTCGACGAAGAGCAGCAGCAAGTCAATCCCTTGAGCTCAGCTGCTGCAGCTGAGCAGCAAGCCATAGCAGCTTATGCACAAGCAGGCCAAGACTTTGACTTCTCAGAGCTGCAGGAGGTGATTGCACGATTCAGAGCGGGTGACAGAAGCGAAGTGGTCCGATCTGTCAAAAAAGTCCCTGGAAAAGGGCAGAAATCTGCAGGACAGCAGTCTGACAGTCAAGAGACAGCCAGCCAACAACAGGCAACAGAGCCTGCAGAGCCTCAGGATCTGTCCTCCTATAAGTAAGCAGCTTGGACGCAGCGTCCTGGAACGTGTCCTGTACTGATCAGTGATGTCTGCATGCTTTGCACATTTGCTTAGTCGTATTGCATTGTACCCCCGGCAAGCCACTCTCTAGCATTTACAGCATCATGATGTTGAGGCATGTAAACTGCACATGCTGGCTATGCATTTCCTGCCAGAAATGTTGTGCACCTGCGCTGGCCATGACAGTAGTCTTGCTCTTCACTTTTCAAAGAGCGCTGCCAAGCACTTGGTGCATCTAGGGTCCCAGCAATTAGAGCTCATGCATCATACACTGGACCCTTATCACAGCACAGCGCAGCATAGCGCAGCCCAGCCTAGCAAACTGCACTGTAGCGCACCCCAGCTCAGCCCAGCGCAGCCCAGCCCAGCACAGCCCAGCATAGCACAGCCCAGCACAGACAAACGTTGCCAGTGCATGCTAACAGGCAGGCTGGGGGTATGCTTGCAGGGCCAGCGAGCTGAAGGAGGAACTGGCAAGGCTGAGTCTGCCTACAAATGGCAGCCGGCAGCAGCTTGAAAACCGTCTAATGGAGCACTATCAGATGGCCATGCAGCAGGACGCTGAATATGAAGCCTTATCTCAACAGGTGCATCTGCTCATTCAATGGGTCATCCAGTTGCTCGGTCACTCAAGCAAATATTGTACTCCAAGTGTGCATCTCATTGGCTGCTTACAATGAGGCAATGTATCTGCCAAGCTGCTCGATATGATGGCCAGTGCGCTGCCAGCTACCTGCCATGGAATGTTGTCATGCACGCTGTTATGCTTTGTAAAAGAGTTGCATGTGATCCAGTAGGATTAGCAGTGGGACAACAGTAATCACACTATTGCTACCAGGTAGAGAAGTGGGTCCAGGGCGTCAATTTGTCCCGATGTCCCACCGCCAACTCTACTGGATTTTATGAAACTCAGTTACACACTTGCTTTGCACTTGCATGTTTCTTGACTCGTCTGCCTGCTGACTCTGTGAAGAAGCTGAACATGCTTGTCTTTTCTGCACAGTTGCAGTCTTGCGGCCTGCATTGGCAGTACGCTGTGCCTTCAGTTCTGCTCAACATGCTGCCCTTGCCAAAAGCACACAGTTGCATGTCACAACAGCACTGAGATAGTGTACACAGGTTGAAAATATGTCCACAACAGAGCTCCAGCAGCAGTTAGAGGCGCGCGGTGTTGACTACCAGGGCTTGAACAAGTATCAACTGGAGGACACTCTCTGGAGGTACATTCAAGTAGAGGCAGGCTTGCTACCTGCAGAAGACACAGAGGTCAGTCTCCTTACTGCCTCCTTGCAACCTCCTTATACCCTCCTTGGTACCTCCTTGTAACCTCCTTGTAACCTCCTTGCAGCTTCCTTGCAACCACTGGCCTCCTTGTGACTGTGTCCTTGCTGGATGGCAGCATGTTTCAGCGCCAGTGAGTGATGCACCCACCCGAGAGTGTCAAGCTACATGCCAGCAGTATTGCACATGCACATGAAATGGTTCATGTGCTGGCTGTATGTCCGTGCAACGCCAGTCACAAGAAAAGCTTGTTTCCCCCTTTCTGGTTGCTTCGTGCTTGCAATAGGGCAGGTGGGCCAGAAGCCTGCTGGTTGCACAGCTTGCAAGCATTGTTTTGTTTGTGATAGGCGCTGAAGATTTAATGGCTCGCTAGGCGCTATGCATGTGCACCTTTAGGCCAGCAACGCAACAAGTAGTCGCTGTGTTTCACACATGTGTGGTATGTTGTTTTCACTGTTGCCTGCCATGCATGTGTTGCTTTTGTCTTGGGTGCCTGTTTTGCAGGGTTGTTCTCAATCGCAGTGCCTGTGATGCTGTGCGACGGCATGCACATACTCTATTCCTCCCCTGTTGCTTTCCATCTTGCCTCTGATGTCATTCCAGGCACTCGAAGACGATTTAGGAGAGCAGCTGCAGTTCAGCACCCCGGAACCCCAGCCCGCCCCCCAGGTGCAGGACCCCCCTACCATGGTGGCCCTCCTGTGTGGGGGTCCCTTGCACAGTCAGCAGTGGTCTGTCACATCTGCACAGATGTTTCTGCAGCAGCTGCAGACACACAACCAGAGGGAAGGCTTCCAAGGCGATGAAGTATCGCCCACTGCAGCGTTGCACAGCAGCACTGATGGCTCTCCAGCTGCTGGAACCAGTAGCCACAATGGCTCTGAGACCAGGAGTCATAGCGACAGCAGGCTGCTTGGCGTGCCGCTGCAAAGAAGAACAGACCTGAGTGGCATCCACTTTGTCCCATACTTCATCTCACAGGAACTGCAAGTGATGCCCATCACACTGGCTGAGTTACATGGCAAGCCGGCCGCCACGCTGCAGTTTGAATCTTCCCTGCAGCAACGTGAGCTTCTGAGTATGGAGGAGCTGAGTCAGCAGCTGAAGCAAGCAGCTGATGTGGCGCTATCGACTGTCCAGGGTGAGGTAGGAGGGCTGCTGGGTGCAGCCCTGGAGCAGGCTGGTGTGCCGCGTGTTGGGGCGCCTTCAGATGCTGCACGCACTGTGGCCAACAAGTTCTGGTGCGCAGTAATTCAGTGGCCATTCTGCAGCACCCTGCATCATCTTGTGCTTCAGTACATGTGCAGGAATAGAGCAGGGCACGTTGGGCTGTCAACACTGGACATTGCAATGGCTTGTTTAAGCATGTACAGACACCATATGCAGGACCACCACTTGCCACAACTTTGCTCTGTTGTATCCCAGCTTGCCTTTCTCTCAATCTTTTAAAATGAAATAATTATTTTCCTTTGTATCCCTTTCTTGTAGGAATCCTTCAAATGGGTACTCCATGTCAACAAAAACATACCGGTCATGTTGTTATCTTGCAGGAACTTTGTGAATTGAAGTTGTTGTGCTAACAACAGTGTTAGCCTTGTTTGTTCGTCACATACGTCGAGCCACTCTGCGTCACCAGGCTACAAACTTGCGCATCATTGCCCAGGTGTCAGCATCGTCTGTGGGAGCTGGGCTTCCCAGTACTGCCTGTCTGCCAGCTTCACTGGTCCAACTTTGCCGAGCAGGAGGACTCTGAGCAAGAGGGCACTTCTGACCAGGAGGGTGCTTCTGAGCAGCAGGGCTCTTCTGAGCAGCAAGCTGCACCCAAGCAGCAGGCCTTCTTTGAGCAGGGCACCCCTGCTGCCAAGCAGGGTGCTTCCAAACAGCAGGGCGCTTCTGAGCAGCAGGGCGCTGCTGAGCAGCAGGGCGATTCTGAGCAGGAGGAGAGCCCTCCCAGCTGGCGAATGATTCTGGAGGACTGGATGGAAGCGCACAACCTGACCATGGACTCTGACTGCTTTGTGATCAAGCCTGCAGATGAGACGCAGGGCGCAGGAGTTCTGCTTGTCAATGACTTTGAGTCCCTGGAGCTGCATGCGCTTCGCATCTTTGAACAGGTCAGCTCACCTCACCAGTCAAGCATCTTCCTGTCTTGCTGTCAAAGCAGCTCCTTGAACACTGCTCCTTTGCTCTGCACTCGAGCGCAGTCAATGGGGTCTAACCACACTGTGCTGAGCATGTGAGGGCCAGCATGCAGAACCCAGCGAGTGACAATCAGCATGCTCAGCAGTGCTGACTCATGTGCAACCTAGCTTGTGCAACACCAAAACTTGGACCTGAGCATGTGTAACTCAACACGCTCAGCATGCGAAGCCAGCAGATGTGACCCAGCATGATCAGCATGTGAACCCATCATGTGTAAATTTGCACGCATAACCCAACATGCTTAGCAATGTGAAGCACCAAATCAGCGTACTCCTCAATTACATGCTTGCCAAGCACTCTGAAGCTACATTGCAGGGGTGGGGTGAGTCTGTTGTAGTAGAGCCTTATCAGGCTGCAGCAGAGTGCACCGAGTTCAGTGTAACTGTGATTGGCACTAGCAAGGGCCCTGTAGCCCTGCTGCCCATCGAGGCAGAGGTCTTTGACTATGCAGACGACATCTTTGAGTCGGACTTGGATTTTGAGGCTTACCGAGCCAGGAGGGAGGTCGGTCTGTCTGTCTGTCTGTCCGTCTGTCTGTCTGTCCATCCACCTGTCTGTCTGTTTGTCTGTCTTGACATACTATACAATGAAGGCGTTTGGATTGGCTGCACTTGTATAGAAGCTTTGTCGGCCAGGGTTCCTACTTTGTGGAAGGACGTTGACGCCTGAGAGGGTCTATACGTCCTGCACTGTTTCAATCTTGGGAGCATCTGCTGTCACAAGTGAGTGATGACATGAAACGTGGTGACCTTCTCAATCAATCCGTATGTCATCTGAGTGCCCTCTTTGCCGGTCATGCAAAGCATCATTGCTCCTTGCCACATGCACTGCGTCGTATGATGCAAATATGAAGCCTGGACACAGCTTGGTCTGGAGTGTCAAACTCAGGGCGCGTTGTGGTGTACAGGGCTTTGACCAGAGAATGATCGACTTGTATCTGGATGCATTCAGAACTGAGGCACGCATAGAATCAGCTGGCGGGGCAGGGCAGGTGCTGATCAGCCCCTTCAGCAGTCAGCAGCCTGCATCATCCCATGTGCGCTACCACATGCCACCTCGTTTTAGTAAGGAAGTGGTGCGAGGCATCAGGCATGCTGCTGCCAAAGCCTTTCAGGTGAGCTTGCAAGCAACTATAGAGACCTCAAAGCACCGTATCAGCCTTCACTACAAGATACACAGATACTGCCAGAGAAGCAGCGACTGCAACAGGGTTGGTTATCATCACAGCCGCCATGTCAACTTGTGGGCTTATATCAACAAAGCTTCAGCAACTGCCATTACAACTGTTGCACCAGCACACGTCTGCAGTGTTTGCAGGACATTGGGTGGGCTGCAGAACATGCCTGTAGATTTTGTTCTGGATGTGGGTTTGCACGCGCCTGTGCAACTTTCGCCTTTTGCAATGTGTGTGGCTGCTACTTTCTGTGTTTTTTTTCTCACATGCTGTCCTGTCCAGAGAAGTCAGCTTTGGCTCCTAGAGCTGCAGAAGCTACTTTAGCTGCTTTCAGCACCAACTGTCAGCTTGGTTGCTGCTAGCTGGACTTGCACTTCTGCAGCATCACGACTGATTTGGTGGCAATCCTGCAGGACCTGGGGCTGCAAGACATAGCACGAATAGATGGCTGGGTCAAGGTAGACAGGCCAGATCCTCCCCTGCCAGAATTTGAACTTGAGCCACCTGAGTCAGATACAGCTGAGTCAGACACAGCTGAGTCAGACTCAGCCAACTCAGACACCGAGGAGTTGCCTGGCTCGGAGTCCCCAATCACTGACAGCTCTGGCATGGTGACGTATGATCACCCATCAGGTTCTGAGCAGCTACCAGAGGTGGTGGAGCAGCTGCCGGATGATGTGTTTGAATACAACTCGTCTCCCATTTCACAGCGGGCAGTTCCAATTTTGCCACTAGACCCCCAAGCAGAGGATGCTGATGACTACACCAACATGGGCTCTGAGTACGTTCAGGCTGAGTCACAGCTAGTTGGTGCTGAGTCAGCTGAGATTGACTCAGTGAGTGGGTCAGATGATGTGGACTCAATTTCCACAGACACCGAAGAAGAGGAGGAAGGCAGCTTGCTGATGGCGGATGCTTCTCCGCAGGAGTTGTGCACGTATGTTACACCTGGCAATAGGCTATGCGTTTCTAAATTGCCGCTGCACAAGGCAGCAAGCACTGCCTTTCTGTGTTGCTTGGTCACCATGCCTGGCCCCTCCTTGTATGCCTTGGCTGCTGGATCATCACCATGCAATGTACTGTCGAATTTTAGTCCATCTGCATGTTGGTTTTACTAGTTGCATCCACACATCCATGCCAATCAGTCTTTGCATCCATGCTGAAACTGTCACAGCATGCACATTCAGGGTGCACCTACACTTGGAAGCTTAATATGGATGCATCAGGACGCAGGACAAAAGACATACATGCTGTGTGAAATGTGTGATGTGGATGCAGTCAGGGCGCAGGACGTAGGTCATGCAAGCTGTCTAAAATGTGTGATGTGGATGCATTCAGGACGCAGGACATAGGACATGCATGCTCACTGAATTGCGTGCGTGGATGCATCCAGGGCGCAGGACATGAGGCACACTTGCCCACATTGTGTATGCATTACCATGCTGTGAGATATGCATGCAACTGCTGCCCTGACAGCCATCTTACATTGCGCCCCTGTCCTGCAGGCATGACGCAAGCACAATCTACTTGACAAGCGTCCATGCAAACCCTGTTTTGGAACCAACATCCGTCGTCTTTCAGCAAGCTGCAGACGTGGGCATGTCGCATTGTACCCTGCTGCGCCATGTGCTCTCCAGGGCTTGTGTCAGGGCTGGCTTGCCGCCCATACCTCCTCCCATTGTACAGGATGTCACTGAAACCAACTTGGTATGTTGAGGGCAGCTGGATTGTCATCATTGCATGGATGATGCTGTGTGTGTGCGTTTGTGTGTGGACATGTGCGTGCACTTGACATGCGTTGCATCAAAGCTGCCATGCTCAGCCATGTTGAAAAGATGCAATTTCAGGGTTGTGCATGGCACATGTTACATGGCCTAGCATTGTCTGTGATAACCCAGCTTGCGTTTTGCAATATTTAGGATGAGGGACGTACTGCTACTATCCTGTTTACCTGCCGATATCTGGCCTGCATTATATGGCAGCAATCAACAGTCATGAGCAAAGCTCGTTCTTTATGGCTTAGCCACAACCTCAGGGTTGCCTTGCTGCAGTATGGTGCTTGGTTGATGCTCAAGGGCCTTATGATCAGCTGCACTCATTTATACTGCAGGTGCCTTATGTCCAGTTGCAGCAGGATGGACCTGTGATTGATTTGAATGGAGCCATTCTGAGGACAGCAGGTGCTGTGTATGCAAACCCAGAGTACCTTTTACAACCGACCCCAGTAAGTCCCTATGCTGCAGTCCCCCTTGCCGTGACCATGATGTGTTGCCTGCAGCCTCAAATGCCGTGTGCTGTGCTGTGCTGTGCTGTGGTGCACAAGCAGCATGGCGTACTTGTCTGATCACACTTGCCTCTTGTCGGGTAAGTCTCTGCTGTTTTGCCACCTGCACAGCATACTCATCATTCATGGCTCGTCATGCCACAGAGCTGCAGTGAAGGTGTAGCTACAGAACACAGCGGCACAGTGCCTGTGCATTTAGCCATTCGAGGTGTACATCTGCTAATATGCCTGCAGTTGGGTCGGATTGAGACGACCAAAGAACCAAAGCTTCAGCCCTACATGTCAGAGGACAGCCAGGGGTATGGGGTGCCAGGCCCCGCGGGGGGTCAGTTTGGGCAGCAGTGGGATGAGCAGCAGTACCCTCCAATGCAACCTGCTTACAACTATGGCAACCCGGATGATCTATCCCAGGTGCCATACCTTCATCCTTGCTTTGTCTCACGCGAATTTACTGCTAGCTGCTATACTTTACACGACGTTTGGTGGCATGTAGATGTTTCTCATTGCATGGGGTCACCAGGGCGCATGCTCAATGTGACTGTCATGTGGATTTGGGAAATCACTGCCGTAAACTTTGCTTCTGTAGTTACGGCTGCAAATGAGATTTGCTGCTGCTCAAGACCGGTGCCGTCATTGCTTCACGGCTTCTTTGAGGTTGCACTTTGCAAGCCATTTCATTGAGGTTGCATCATCCCCAGCAGTCACCCTTGTAACCTCAAAAGGGTAAAGGACCTTCTTATTAGTGTAAGTTTGCCACGGACAAGTTGTACCTGATCCCTGGGATGATCAATTACTCTTTGTATGAAAGCTGACACGAAGGTCGCAAACTGCTCCAAATTGCATTCAGCAGATTGGCTCCGAATGATACATCAATTCTACCACATGTTCATCACCAATATGAGCCATGTATGGAAAAGGCAATGATACAAATTGAGGGATGAAAGCTGGCCTGCAGAGCTATGTAGATGCTGATGGGTATCCAGAAGAATACATTGATGAGGAAGAGGAGAAGTTGGTGACCAAAGTGTGGATCTTGATGGGCGGGGACGGGCTGCAGCGGCAGGACAGCATCAGGAGTGGCCTGCATGCCTGGCTCATGCTCCAAAATAACCCGGAGCTCCAGGTGTGCCTCCCACTTTCCCTCCTTTGTGCTGTGCTGTGCTGTGCTGTGCTGTGCTGTGCTGTGCTGTGCGTGACTGGTCATGGGGAGGATGTTGTAGGCCAAGGTATTATCCTGTGGCTTTCAAGCCACTGGATGCTGTGACTAAGCTCAATTCTGGAAACAAGTGCATGCCGGTTGCCAATGTCATGCCCATTGCATTATATGCCAATTAATGATATCATGCTCGTCATAGAGTCTGTATTGTCAAGTGTTCATTCATTGCTGAGCTCCTGCCCATTGAGCTCATGCTCATTGCTGAGTGCATGCCCAATCTTCAATGCATACCCACTACCAAGCATAACGTACCCTAGCAAGGATAGGATTCCCTACCAAGGGTAGCATACCCCACCAAGCAAGTCTGGTTCGCTGTGCTCATCCATGTTGCAACAGGTTGAGCCCTTCTTGCTGGCCCCCCAAGGGGTTAATTTGAGAGAGAGGGGCCGGCGAAAGGAGCTCATGCGGCAGCGCTTTGTCCACCTCAAGCTGGGCGTCCTGGAAGACCACCTGCCTCCAGAGCTGCAGCTGTCTTACATCAAGTGAGGCCTTGTCTGTCTGTACATCACTGCTTACGCCATTGCCTCTGAGATCCAGTCATCAGTTATACCATTTGAGGCAAAACAGCTGAATAGCTGTAGGGCCCGGTATCCTTCATTCCTGAGCTTGCATGCTGGCGCTGTGGCGTGGCACAACTTTCAAGTAAGCATGGGGTGAATGCAGGAACCCCCCACCCCCCTCCCGGGGTCTTCCCCATCGCCTGGTTTGGGCTGTTCCCCACTCACTGCTGCTGCGAAGCAAGGCCGAAGACATACAGGCGGCTTGTGAGCTGGCTCACAAACCCACCACCGTTGTGGACCGTTTGTTGAATGACTTTGAGCGGGAAGCTGCTACACTGCGGCGGGATGTACAGCGGGAGCTGGCCTATGGAGAAGTTGAGGGGGCAGGCTTGCTGTGGGGTCCCCACCCCATGGAGCAACCCCCCACACCCAGGCAAGTCCCTTTGCTAAGCTCTTGACAGTCAATGTATTCAAAGCCAGTGCCAAAATCTAGGCATTATTTCAAATGATGCTGGCAACTACTTGCATAGCCTAGCAGTATCATCATGCCTCGTGAGCTGCCCCCCCCCCCCCCCCCCCCCTTCCCCCCGCGCCTTCAAGGCCTCCCAGGTCCCGTGCCCATTTTGCATGGCTACCCAGACCTTCCTTTCCCCCCTTTCCTCCATCTTCCCACAAGCATTGTGACATTGCTTGCTTGGGTTAGAGTTGTTGCTTGGGTCAGGGTTGTTGCTCGGGTAAGGGTTGTTGCTGGGCTTTGGGCCTGACTGAGGCCTGGTTAATGAAGAAAAGTGAAAACAGGGGGAGGCGGGGGGGGGGGGGGGGGGGGGGTGGGATGTGGCTTGAGCGAAGTGGCATGGGATGGCTGGTTGATTGTGTGGTGGGGTGCAGGCTGATGGATTTGCCCAGCTTTGCAGCTGAAGCCAAGCAGGAGGGGGCCGTGCTGCTCAATTGTGTGCAGTCTGAGCTGGGGGACAACGGCTACTTGCAGTCCTACCTGCAACAGAAGGAGGTCCAAGTCCTGCACACCGGCTCAGACGTCCATGCCACTGCGCTGTGTCATGACAAGGTCAGCATGCCAAAGCCTGCCCCTCTTCATGCAGTTGCAAACCCACATTCTTAGTGTAGATTTGAAGGCGGGCACAAGTGTGTGGCCTTCATGTTGACACATGTCTCGCAAGATGTACATGTTGTTGCATGACTCTTGAGTCAGCAGCATGATTGCCCTTGCTGCCTTGATTCCCCCAAAACCCCCCCCTTCCCCCCCTTCCTTTTTGATTACATGCACTGCCTTGTTTCCAGCCCTCAATGCCGCTTGGTGTGATAGCTGGCCTGCAAGGGCCACGCCCTGCTGACCTGCAACGGCAACAGGTGTTGGCCTACAAGGGCAACACTATGCTGGCCTGCCACAGGAAGGTCAACCACACAGCTTGCATGTGTGTCCCAGCTGTGATGTCAATGCATGCCAGAATGCTGGCTAGACTGGGCATAGCATATCGCCTTTTCGACCCAAGTGAGGCCCAACAGGATGGACTCCGGGTCCAAGCAGAATCATGATGCGTCTCAACATTACAAACCTGATGTGGCCTTAGAAAGCATCATGGTTCTGTTGAGCCCCAACTGGACCCGGAATCCATCCTGTTGGGCCTCACTTGGGTCCAAAAGGCAAAGTGGCATGCCCAGTCTAGCCGGCCTTCTGGCATGCATTGACGCTGCAGCTGGGCCACATATGCAGGTGCCCTTGAGAAGCACCAAGGCTCTGTTGAGCTTCTGTTAAGCCCTGGGTCTGCTCTGCTACGCTCTGTAGGGTCCTTGAACATGCTGTGCATTTCCTTTAGTGAATCAAGCAGCACGTACCAGATCCTGTGTTTGAGGTCTTGGCAGCGTCAGCCATGGCATCTGCATCACGACTGCCCAGAAGAGTGAGCAGTGCAGAAGGCTTACGTGCTTTTGCTTACCCTGCTGTCTTACTCACCATTGCTGATGCAGCATTGTTGCAATTCTGCTGTGTGTTGCAAGCCTGCCATGTCACAGCTTCTCAACACTGTAGAGAACTCCATGTGAGAGACATCTTTCTGCCTTCCTGCATTCATTGTGGGTGTGTTGCAGATTGCTATGTCGGAGCACCTCAAGACTCTGGAGGTGTACAACATTTCCACCATTCCCAAGCTGCGGCTCCCCCTGAGTGTTTTGTTTGCAGCCTCCTTTGATGTCCATGACGCTGAGGGCTTGTTCCAGCACCTGCGGTCCTCACTGCGTAAGCTCTTCCCACCTCTGCTGCAGCAGTTCGAGCAAAGCACTACGTTGTGATTACTATTGTTGCTTTGAAAAATGAATGCTTGCTAGCGGGAAGCAGGTCCTAGCTAGGCATGTCACGCTGGATCTTGTCATCAAATATTGACCAGGGCAGCCTGTTACCTGGCTCTGCTAATGGCAACCAGTTGAGGGTGACGCCTTGCCTGCCATCCGTCATTGCCTTGTCATTAGCAGAGGCAGACTGGCGTGGGTGCCAGTCAAGGCCAACACACACCGTTCTCTATCTAGCTAGGGCCTGTTCCCAAGGCATTGTGCTGAACTCACTGCAGTCTGGTGACAGGCATCATTCAGCTTGCTTCAGATCCACTGAAAACACAGCAACGATCAAAAGAACATGTCTGGCTTTGCCTGCAGCATAAGTATGTACGTTGATTGTACAGCCGCGGCTGGACTGTGATTGGCTGTGTGGAGCATCAGTCCAAAGCAAAGTGCAAGTCAAGTGCGGCCTGCTCTGATTGTATCGTGTGCATCCCTTGTGTGTATGTGTATTGTGTATCCCTTGCTACTTGCTGCAGCAGTGGGCATTGATGGCTACCAATTGATGTGAAAGAACGCAAAAAACAATGTGGTGAAACTAAATTACTTGAGTCTGGAGTCAAGCTACGCACGCACATGTGCAGGTGACACACCAGAGCTGTGCATCAAGCCAGCCATGGGTAGCTGGGGTCTGCATAAGCCCCTACCCTGTATAGCCAATGGAGGCGATCTCATGTTGTACGGCCTTGCACTGCAAGACCGATGGCCCAGCTTGCCTGCTAACATGCTCAGCACACCACACCCAGAGATTGAGTTGCCGCCAGGCAGCGATCGACAGCTCATGGTTGAGCCCTACATTCATACTGCCAGGTGAGTTTGCCCCCCCCCCCCCCCCCCCCCCCAAAAAAATTCCCGCATTGCTCCCCTGTCTGACCTGGCCACTCCACTCCACAACCCCTCCTGCTGCCGCTTCCTTGGCAATGCACTCATTGCTACATATACGACAATGTGGTTTTTGCTGCTTTGTCCAGCTGGTAGAGTTAGCAACCTCTGGTGAGATTGATGGGCTGCCAGCATGGTGTATTGTGTCAACTCTGTAAACACTTATCCCCAAGTGGGTGCAAATCATCCAGGGTTTAACCGGTTGCGCCAGTCATGTTGTAATCCCTACTGCTTTGTCTACGATACTGTGTGTGGTTTTCTTCATCTCTATGCACCATTGAGTACATCCATGAACTCATCATCCATTACTTGAAATACTGCATCCTTGCAGCTTATCAATGACATTGTATGGCGTTTTTGCCCCTTTCAGTACGTTCATAAATATATCCTGCGTGCTGGACGTACTGCATTTCCACAATTCATCAGTTGTGGCATGTAGCACTACCTGTCCCTGACTTCACGTCACCGCCAATGATGGAAGTCTGGCAGGATCGCCATGCATGAGTAGCACAGGCCGCCATGTTCAGCATACAATATGATATGGCTGTGGTGTGCACAGGCTGGTGGCTGTTTCACAAGAGGAGGGCCCTCCTGAAATTCGGTGGGAGGGCGAAAGCCGCTGGATCGCAATCTCAGCAGCCCTGCTTGGTGAAGTAGGCCAAATGCAGGTTCTCACCCCCAGCATCCTTGTCCACCCCACCACCCCCCTAGACCCCAGCGATGAACCCACCATTGAAGAATCCAGCGAAGATGGAAGTGAAGATACCTTTGAAGACCCCAGCACAATTCCTCTTGAGGCACTTGAGCTGACTGAGGTTGCAGAGCCTATTGTTTTGACGCCACCACCAGCTGAATGTCTGCCGGCAGACATCATTGCAGCTGCAAAGCAGTGGATGACAATGGCAGCTGATAGACTGGCAATTGCTGGAGCGGCACACATGGACGCCTTTGTCCATGCTGACAAGGGTGAAATCATCATCATTGACGTGCACACTGTGCCTGATTTGTCACAGGAATCCCTCCTGCTCTGTCAGGTATGCAGCAGCATGCTCCTCATTTCTGGTTCTCCTCTGTGCTTGCATTGCTTTCTTCATGAGGGGAAGGCGGCTGCATCTGTTGGGTCACATATGTGCTGCATAAGCTCTGCTTTACGCCACACCCAAATATGTCACTAGACTTGGCAGCTCTAACAGCTGCTGTGGCCTTTCAGGCGTTGGTTGAGCAGCCGCCTGTGCACCCAAACGATGTCCTTCGCGAGATCGTGGAGCTTGCACAAGTTCCTACGTCTGAAGTCTCGTACGAGGACGACGAGGCCCAGTTCGACAACCAAGCAGGTCTGGAAGAGGATGCTGATCTAGCTGATGTTGAGCTGGACGGGAACCCTGAAGCGGATACATCGTATGGGCAACAGAACCTCCAACCGACACAGGAGAGTGGTCAACGTGACATGAGGGGCAGTGGGTCTGCCTGGAGTGATGACAGTTTTACAGATGCAGCATTAGACGATGAAACCTTTGAAGCTTCTGGATTTGATGTTGTTGACCAGTCTTAGAGTCTTTTCCACTCAATGTATGAGGCTGTGCAAACAACTGACAACATGTTTGAAACCCAGTATGTGCACTGTCGGCATGATTATTGAACACTGTTCAAACTGTTACGCTGCATTGCAGTACATCAGTTGAAGAGCTCCAGTATCATTGTAGCAGCTCAAGTTGCAACCAAGCTTTGAAAGCTTAGCAACTGTGGTTACATGCGTACAGCTACATGACAAACGGTAACTATGATCAGCAGCCAGGTCTGTTCTCTGACAATATGGGTAGGCAACTGCAGCAATAAGAGTGAGACTGTTTTAAAAGTACTAGAGTGGCCACATATAGCAACAGCAGCTTAGGTACTTTGGTCAAATGCAATCTGATTAGCAGATCCCATGTTGGATCTGCAAGCCGGTCTGCACATGAGATCGTCATACTCTGTCGGGAAAACCAAATAAACAACAAAGGATAAGCTGGTGTCATCACCCCCTGCCATGAAACATGACTGCATTGCCAGATTTCAACAGCATACAAAATGGCAATAGCATGTTACAACTGGAGCAGCTGCGCACACCAGTCACGCAAATAGTTGTCCACGTGTACATGGCTGTAAATACAGTACTGTTGGACGAGGTATTGTACCAGGATCTGGTCCAGCTCCAGGAGCTGGAATCAACAGCAGGCTATGTATGAATGTGCAGCAGTCATCCTTCTGTATGCTGTATGGGCTTTATGGTATACATGTGCAGCTTCCTCTGAGTGCAATGCATGCTGTTGTATACCAAGATGCTTATCATGGATGCCCAGAATGCAGAAAGCTGTTGCATGACCGCAGCTGCCTGTTGCAGTTGCAATGATGTTGTATGATGTTATTGACTTTTGCAAGCTCATCAGCCTTTTTGGGTTTTTCCATTTGCTGCCGAAGATCATCTTTCAATGCTCCTAGCATCTGATGTTTTCAAACCAGCATGGCTACCAGAGATGCAATTGGCTACCTTTGCCAGGTGTATTGGTGCACGTGTCAGATACAACAAACATAGATTCACGCTGGACTTACAACACCTGGCAACACTAGTACTATGCATGGATGCCGCCTGTGTGTTGTCCATCAGTGGCAACCCAGTTTGACATGGACACCACGGGTGACGCCTATGTGCCTATGTGATCTGGATACATAAAGCCAAGAACCACACAGAGCTAATCAAACAGCCTTGTATGCAGTTTTTAAAAGCCCAATGCCATTCCAGCCATGCCATCTGTGTGCATGTGTGCGTAAAACAAACCCTAAACACCTGTAGCTATTGCGTACAGCTCTCAGAACATGTGTACAACCTGACATACGAGTACACATACTGTACTTGTATACTTGTAACAGGACACTCTCATATCCATGACATACAACCTTGAAGTAAGGATACTGTACTCAACTACAATACAATACATATTGGCTTGAATTTGGTGCAAATACATGGTGGCTTATGGTGTTCTACATACTTTGCAATCTTGACCAGTCAATGAGCCCCAGCACAATTGGTCTGGTTCAAGAACAGTAATAGATCCCAGGCCAGGCAGGCAGGCAGGCAGGCAGGCAGGCAGGCAGTAATCTGCCCAATTTAAGCAGCAGTAATCTTCTCTACTAGTGATCTTGTGCAGCTCATCCTGATACCATGTTCAGGGATTGGAATCGGTGCAAGATGAGTCACCAAAGCCTGAGGAACAGCAAGCATACATAGCGCAACAGTACAATGGCTGCCTGTGGACAATGCTAGGCCAAGCTTGTGGAGGGTAGACAGGCTGAAGACCAGGTTGGCGTCTGTGACTCAACTGAATATAAAGTCATGGAAGCAAGGGCGCTTAGCGGTAAGGTACCAAACAACATTGAGACCTACTTGGTCAGCTGTTACAGGACTCACACACACAGTTTGTACATGAGTGTGCATCTACAAGCCTACCCCATCAAACTTTTGCCTCTTGGCGTTTTGAATGATATCAAGGATGTTGCCAGTGCATTTTGTCCCACGCTGCAAGTGGTCGTCGAGGTCATGCCTTTTAGCTGACGTAATGTAGCACCTTTTTGAGGCAGCAGCCCTCTTCTTTTGTGCTGCAGTAAGTTTTCCCATTAGATCTAAAATTGTAGCATCCCACTCTGAAATCTCCCTTTGTGCAGCGTTGGTGGCATCATCAGCTGCAGCAAAGTTCTGCACAAGTCCATCTGCTGCCTTGCGTGCTTGCTGCGCAGAGTCAAGAGCAGCTTGTTCCTGTGCAATGGAGGCGAGAGAAGCGATGAAAAGGCTGCACCACCTGTGAGAACAAAGGCTTGCCACGACATAACAACACGAACAGCAAAATACCTGTGTGTTTGATTCGGCGATGTTTGTCGCAGATGCTGGAGCGCTGGCTTCTGCGCCTTGGTGAGCACCGGTAAACTGTACCCCGCCTTCGTGCTGACCCGGAGTGTTCATGTACGTCTGCAGATGCCTTTGATGGCCAGCCCTGGGTGCTGGGTTCTGCTGCTGTAAAGCGACTTGAATGGCAATCGCTCTTGTGGGTATGGTCCCGCAGGTTATAGCCTGGTGCAGCTTGGCTTGTGTTTTGAGGACCAACCCCTGCAGCTCCTGTTTCAATGGGTCGCCGACGCGCGTCCAGGTGGTGATCTTCGAAAGACAGTGTACGGGATTGTGCAGGAGTCGCAATAAAGCTCGAGAAGATACCGCTGGTGTTGGCTTGTGTATTGCTGTCGACAGCTGTCGATAAACCCTTGATCACATAAGTAGGCATGCGAACAGAAGCTTGTTTGGGTGAAGGTGCATCTGTGCCAGCAGCTTCAATGCCTGCAAACATGTGTACCATCTACATCTACCGTGTGCAGTCTGTGATACTTTCATAAGTCCTGCTATTGCATTCTGGTTGTCAGCTGCGGAGGTGCATGGCCACGCTGTTGAGGCAAAGGCTGCGGGGGCTGATGTGCAAGCCATCTACACAGACATTCCAGATGCGTTTGTGCATTCAAGTATGTACAAGCCCAAATTGTGGTCATGCACATCAGGTACTAATGTGCCCAACAACATGCATGAGTCCTGAGTTTTGCAAGCTAACCAGCCTTGAGGAGCTTCCTGAGTTTCTGCTGATGCTGCCCAGCAACTTCGATCTGCTCTGTCCGTACTTGAAAGTGTTCTGATTAGCGCAGCCGCCACAAATGTGGTTGGCCACGTTGCTTCTTGTGATGCCTATGTTCAACAAATGTAGGTCCACGCTTGCATTTGACATACGCATCACCCACCAGATTGCCTCACACCATGCTCGCATGCCAGCTGTGCTTTGTCCATTGCAAGCAGCTCAATTTTAATCAAGCCACAATATTTGTGCATGTGTGCACACAGGAGAGACATTAAGTTTCTAAGCAGTTGCGCACTTTGTGGCAAATGGCATGATTCCTTTGCCCTTTTGCTGCCTGCACTTGGTGACTCCACCATGTACCTCACTTGGCTTCCTTCCTTAAGCGCTTGCACATCATCCCCTGCTTCAAAAAGCGCTTGCACATCATCCCCTGCTTCAAAAAGTTTTGGAACCATTTCTCGGTTTACCAAGTTATGCGTGTCATCTGTGCGTCACGACCATGCTAATCTTCTCTGTATCGTTTCAATTTTAGCAGATGTAGCCGAAGCTGCGCAAACAAGCCTAATTTATCGGTATATAAAACATCAGTTTTCATTGAATACTTTAGAACGTATCAACGCATACATACTATATGTTCTGACATGCATTCCAGCTGCAAACCAGTCAAGAACAAAGCCACATGCACGTCAACACGTGCATTTGGCAGCACAAGTTGCTGTGTGCTCCAGATATATCCAGATGCTCAATGCTGCATGCTGAGCATGGGCGGAAGCCAATTTTGTCGGTTCAATCACCATCAGTTCGACGGTCAAGGCAATGTCGGCTGGATCGCATGTGCAAAACCGCTGGGCAGCCATGTGCTTAGCGCATCTGATAGGTGAGCGGCCAAACGCATATTATAGCTGCCCAAAAAGAGCTTGCAGTACCTGCTACTGCCAAGGTACCTGTAGAGCTGAAACCACTGCTAGAGCAGTACTAATGCCGCCTTCAAAAGACAGATCTGATGCATGCAGGCAGGCAGCTACCTAGCATATAGCATCGGCTGCAAATGACGCCCTCAACATCAACCGTTGCCTTGAAAGTGACAAGCTGGGATGACTTTTGCGCACTCAGCTCTAATACCCGAAGCATGCAGCAGCATTGTTTGTGCCTATATGAAGCAGTCTCCAGCATGCTAGCTAGCATGACACCAGACACACAGACCCATTCACTTGCAGGCATGTGGACATGACTCAGTGACATGCTCCATGGATTAGGGTTAGGGCACCTGACTTGGGGGCTGTCGGCCCCTGGATGGTCTCAAGAACATTGAACATACATACATACACCTGTCAAACAGTAAGTTGGGCACTCTCTAGTACTAAAGGTGTATGTACACAAATTTTGATGTTACATCATGGGATGGCATGGCTGGTACAGTACAAACGCCATGCTGCAATACATGTGCATTGTCCTGCTTGCGCGTGTCATCCCAAATCAGTAGGCACAAGCAGAACCGCTTGGGAAGAATGTGACCACCAAATTCTTGGCTGCAAGCCTCTGGTGCTGGACTAGTAAAAGCTTGGATTCAGCAGCTAGCTCTGCACACTTGTAGCTGTTTCTGAAAGATTAGTACTCCCATGGGAACATACACAAACACTCAGGCAGCCACTTTGGACATCAAATTGTGCGGTGATAGTCTTGAGGTGGTATCCAAGTTCAAATACCTAGGCAGCATATTTACTTCTGATGATTGTCTGGATGCTGATATCATTGTCTGGTCAAAGCAGGAATTGGTTGGCATCAGTTAAAGGCAAGGAGACTCTGGTCACCCTCAGTGGTGTAGCAAACACTGACACTTGCTAGAAAGGTGTGCCAAATGCCAGTGTCGGTTACTACTGCCAGTTACCACTCGTGACCGGCACCTCCACCTGCAGCAACGGCTACATCCTATTGACTGCTCAGCGTAGCGCTACGCTGGCCAGCTCAGCCAACGTTTCTCTTCTGCAGATACCTTGCTTTCATCTCTAGCATCATAGTCTAGCGTTGCGTACGACCTGACTGTTAGCTTTACATGGTCCTTGGCTTACGCATCCGGATCGCGTTGACCGACTATCTGCAGCTCGAGAAATACAAATTTTTGTACTCGCACTTCAAAACCCCCCAAAACCTGCCCATAAATATAGCCGCACGCATTACTCATTTCCGTCACCCTCGAGATCATCGTGCGACATTAACTTCTATTAGCCTTGCACATTGATCTCCGTAACTATTGCGGGCCTTGCGGGCCTTGCACGGTACACCCGTCAAAATGCCCAAAAAAAGCCCAAAAATGGCCATTTTAAGCCATGTTTTGCCCAATGCACAATATGGCTTTATTTCGTCAAGCCCTGCACGCACCCCGGGTGCACAATACCCTATTAGTTCGAAAATTCAGGGTGCACGATGATCTCAAGGACCGACGGTATGGGCTAAAGAAAACCTACAATTTACCCTAGCAACGTTGATCGCACCGATGAGCCTTTCCCCTTGAAGCCCTTGCGATTGGCTGTATGGGGAACTGCTGCACCTCTCAATCCGAAGGTCAAAGGTCTGAAACCAACAATCTCAACAAGCAAAAACCCCGAAGGCAAAGCAACTGGGCTGCAACTGGGACTGTTGCGCTGAGGGACAGCAAGCTGAAGGTGAGGGAGGCGCTGTAGAACTGAGTGAGGAGGGGCATCTAGTATCTTTGCATGAGGCATCATGCATGCAGCTGATACTTACTGTTACAGGCACTGCCCCCTGCAGTCTTGGAGCTTGGTCCTGCAATAAGGGTCATCGACGCAACCAACAACCAGTTAACCTATCTCCCTGACCAGATCAGCAAATTCAGCAACCTCCACCGCCTTGTGTTAGTGTCTAACCAGCTGAATTCTCTGCCACCTTGTCTGACGCAGCTGATCTCCCTCAAAGTGAGTTGTGGAGTCAGAATATTGCTGCTGGTGTCTCTTGAGCAGCTGTGGCAAAGTCCCTGTGTGCAGGTGCTCATACTTGATGACAATCAGCTGATCAGTCTGCCCTCTGATATAGGACAGCTTGTGCGACTTGAGAGGCTTTCAGTCAAGAAAAATGCTCTTACCGCTCTGCCCAGTTCCATCAGCCAGCTTCAGAAACTGTCTGTGCTGGATGTGTCAGCAAACAACCTGGTTGAGTTGACAAATGCTGTAGCAGACAGCTTGCAACTTGAGGAGCTGAATGCCGCCAGCAACAAGCTACAGGTATGACTTTGTGCATATTGTGCATGCTTTGTCGTCAAACCGTGAACATGAAAGGCCTTGCTTGCCCTGGTGGTGTAGGCCCTTCCAGCCAGCTTGGGACAACTGAAGAGGCTCAAGATGCTAAACTTGAATGGAAATCAAATCACCAGCGTCCCTACTGAAGTGCTGACTGGCTGTCGTGCCTTGCACACATTGCTGCTTCATTCCAACCCGATCACAGCGCAGGTAAACAGCTCTTGTTTCAGCAGACATAGGCTGAGCTCTCAACCTGACCTGCTGCTTAGGTCAGCGGCTCACAGGCCAATGATTCAATCACTCAAAGGGCCTGTTTCAATAGAGTGGATCTGACTAATTGGACTAATGTTCTGGCAGGAATTTGAAGCTACAGATGGCTTTCATGATTTTGAGCAACGACGCCAAACTAAGTACAGCAAGAACATCACAACAGGCGTTTCACTCGGGTTTGGACTTGAAGAGGGGGTTGATCGACAGCTCAAGTAGGCACTTCTCTGGTGCAAGCAAATGGCAAGTTTCCAACAGGGCAAATGACCTGCTGCCAACACTACAGTGCTTCTGTAGTTGTGTGCAAGGCTATGTGCTGATCAGACTGTCACCTGAGTACACTGATGCTCATCAGCCACTACCAACTTGGCCATGTAGACCTGTTGCACATCGGTGCATCTGTGCTGCCCCTGCAGTAATGTGTTCTGCTTGTAAAACGTGCGTGCCATGGCATACTTCCCATTAGTAGGAAACAAGCTGACTATCAATTGTAGCTCTTGTTGGCAGCAGGTATATGCACTGACTTTGCTGCTGCAACCTTTTATTGCATCTTGTCCAGGCCATGCAGCTGCAAATTATTGTTGACACTGGTGCCTGTCATCTGCATCAATGGGCGGCTTATGATGCTGAGGTGTTCAGTTGTTGCTTGCTTATGATACGAGGGAGATGTAGTGTACAGCCAAAGCATGCTGCATTTGTTGCATGCTGCGCTTTCTCAGTTGAAAGTATGGTGTTAAGAAGCTCCAGGTTATACTGATGTACCCTTTCAAGACCAGATTAATTCAACGTGATGAAACTCCTTGTGTACACATGTTTTTCACTCGCCCCCCTCTGAGAGTTTGGGGTCACGTTTAGGCTTGGCACTTTCAAAGTTCAAAGTTTTGCATCACCGGGTCAAACCACAAATAAAGAAGAAACAACTGTGTCCCGTGGTCGGACACACACTAAGCTAATCACCATTTTCGTGTCTCACAACCCTAGATTTCACTTGAGTCTCACATGATTTTTAATCATTCCAGAGCTTTCAGACGTTTCCTGACGAGACATATCCCTGTCGTTTGTGTAGTGCTTGCATGCATGCTGAGTTTGTCACTAAGCCTCCAGGTCTTTATGTATGATGCGCATGCTAAATTGACCCCCCATATATAAGTAAACATTGATTCAACACTAGGTGTATGCTATGCTAGTGCATTTTATCATGCTGCAGCAACTGCTGGGTGTGTTTGCTCTGGGACTCACAGGCGTGTCGTTTGAGCAATACAACGAACAAGAAGCCTCCTTGTCCATCAAAGCTTGTCGGCCTAACGCCTGGCTGCCGTGCACTGATAGCAGTCTGCAGCATAATACTGCTGGGCTGCGATCGCCAATCACCGGGTCAATGCTGTCTCGGGTGTATGATCAGGTTATCTGTGTTAGAGGCATCTTGCTTGCGAGTGGCCAGTATATATATATGTATATATGTATATCTATGTATATGCTGCTGCTGTCAGAAGAAGAGCAACGCATTGCCGCGCAAATTTGCATTTTACGAAGTGATCAGAAGAGGCCACGACCAGTACGCATGAGGTTTGATTCAAAGAACGACAAGCACTTCTTCCTCAAGCATGCTAAGCACCTGAAGGAAGTCGGCCTCAGATATGACGATGATTTGACAAGGATGGAACAAAGTGAGAGACAAGACCTGTCTGCAGATTTCAGCGTCTTAAAGACAAAAGGCCATAAGCCTTTTTACAGAGGTTCTTTACTCAAGTTTCGCCATGCCAACAAGACACGCACATGCAAGAGGAATGGGGCAAACAGAGCCCCTGATGCCCAGGCTTAGTGCAATTGAGGTCTTTGTATTTACCTTCAGCACTTACACATTTCATGCTGACTTTTACAAACGTTTTCTGGTTGTGCAATGATGTACAATAAGTTCTCAACAAGTCTAAGACTGTGAATGATGAATGATGCACCAAGCTATTGATGAATATTGCATTGTGTTTGTATGTGAATTCATTGAACTGGACTCTTGTTTGGTTGGCCCCAGGAGGTACCCAGAACAGTGAATTTGTCTTACTTCAGACTATTGGTCAAATGGTCAACTGACCCAAACGACCTTTTAAAAAGATTGATTGATTGATTGATTGATTGAAGGCACTTCAAGGCAGCACCAGAGCACAGCACAGGCTAAGGTAGGGCACCCTCCGGCTGCAGGTCGAAGGTTGTTCCTTCAGTATTACGCTTACAGTTTTGGCTTGCGCTTGTGCAACATCATCGCTATTTGGGACAACACCGAAGCTGGCCCGCAAGCTCGAACGGCAAGATCGTGCTGCACCAGCGGGTAAAGGTCAGCAATTGCGCACCTCTTCGTGGCTGTGCAGCTACCCACGTTGAGTTGTGTGCCGCGCTGCAGCTGCTGGCACCCACGTCGAAAGTGGACGTTATATGCTGAATACCTCTGGGTGAGACTCATTGGCAATTCCGGCCATTACTGCCTTCACGGGAAGAACTAGCACCACTAGTGATTGGCATGTTCTCCACAGCTTTGACGCAATGCATGCCGTTTGAAGTGCCAGCGTACTGTACCTCTGAGGAAACACTTGCCACCTTACAGGCAGAGGTATCACAGCCAGGAACATCAAATGCTCAGCACTGGCACCTCCACAGAAAATGCTGTAGTCCCTTAGGAGAGGATCAGAGTGCTGGTGGGGGCCTTCTTCTCTCACAGACAGGTGCAAACCAGGCGCAAGTTACCAAACAGATACCAACGAAGGCGGCAGACCATGCATCACCCTCCACAGAATGATGTTGTTGATCTGACAGGTTACACATATGACATTGACAGTCAGGTATGCATACTGCCATCTTTTGCATGTTCCGTGTGTGATGTGCTTAGAATACTCCTGACAAGCATCTTTCTGATGCTAGCTGTTGTGCCTGCATGCAAGCTTCTGACATCTACTTTTGTATCTGCAGTTGCAGCAAGCTATTGCAGCCAGCCTTCTTGATGTCTGCTGTCCTAATGAGGATGTCAAAGTCTCTGCAGACCTTCAAGCACAGCAATTGAAGGAGTTTGAATACTACCAACATCGGCAATTGAGCTTTGAGCGGGCACCTGACTCCACCTTCACACCCAAGGCTGAGTCACAGCTTGATTCACAGATGAAGATTGCTTGTCAGGAAAACATGGGATCTGAGTTTGCAAAGGGGCTACAGCGCAGGAAACAGGCAGAAACACCACATGAAAAGGCGGAGGGCTCGCAGGCATCAACAACTTCAGCAGAGCCTAGCTTGTCAGCTCATGAGACATCAGGTGCTACATTTCTGCCAATTGCTTGCAGCCAGCATCAATGTATTTACACATCACCATCTTTGCACTGCTTTTCACTGTTGAACTGGACACGAGGTTGTGCACAACGGCTGTTACAGGTCACACTCCAGACAATGCTACGCTGTCAAGCGTGGAGACACCCAAGGCAGCTGAGGCCAGGCTACCTGCCATGGGTAAGTTGTTAGTGCCATAGACATCATGTTTGCATACTCACCATGCTTGCCCAAGTGAAAGCTAGTTCATGCACGTGTTCCGCTTTGAGTGCACAGCATTTTCCCACAGGCCGCGTCATGCATGCACATGCTGGCCATAACGTCTGCAAAGCAAGGTGTAAGTACAGCATGTTGTTGGGTAGCGTACAAGCAATTTTGTAACATGTTGTCTAGACTGATGGTGGGCCTGCAGGTTTGGTGAACCCAGGACTTCAATGCCAGTCACGAGTTGCCACTTGGCCAACAGCAGCAGCTCAGCTGATGGGAGCTCCCAAGTTGCAGGCCAAGTCTGCACGGCCTGCCAGTTCAGTTTCAAGTGGCAGCACAGGCTCATTCAGCAACAAACGCCGCAAGCTAGATCCATCCGGTACCCCTCTTGGGATGGCAGAAGGCACCACAGCATGGCAAACAAGTCAGCCAGCTGTTCATTCTGATCATGTGCCCACAAAGCAGCTGGAAAGGCCTGCATCCATCAACAGCAATGCTGGCATGGCTTCAGATGCAGACTCTGATCCACATGATCTTGGTGCGGCCTCCCAGCACCCTAACGCTAGTCTCACACAGGCTGTTCTTAGCTCATGTCACTTCACCGATCAGCACATCTTCACAGCAGGACCAGACTTGCTGGCGTCTACTGAGCAGCTCTGCAGTGACCCGGTTGATGTAGAATGTGGCTCAGAATACAGTACTCAGTCCCCAGTCGAAGATGACACCAGTAGTGATGTCAGCGTACCCGTTTGCCCCACCAACGACCGGTACAATCAGGCCAAGGGAAAACGGTGTATAGGGCCCAGTCCTTTGCCTCTGTATGTCCCAGAGCAGGAGTCCAAGTTGGATCACATCAGAATGGGCAACTGGGTATGGTGGAGAATTGACTCCACATGGACATTTGCGAGGGTGAGAATGCACTCTATGTCGACTTGGTTGTATCCTGAGTTGAAGAGGATCTTGTGTGGTATGACAATCAAAGATACAATAAGGCAGGGGCCCTAGGATCTTCTGTCATGTTGCTGAGCTTTGAACCTACCTCTATTGCATGCATCAATTCATCTCCCTTGGCAGCCAGGTTGAAGGTAACTTTGAAGGTGCCTGCATTAGAATAAGTCTGGGATCCTGACAGCCAAGTGCTTGCCTTCCAGGTCGAGGCACGCTATTGCAACTTCTTTGGCTTGGTGCATGAGTACAGAATTTTAGTCCTGGATGAGATAAATGGTGACTTCCCTGTGGACGGTGTGCCGCCAGACCAGATTTGTATGCACTTCTTCCCTGGCAGCAGGGTGAATATCAAATGGAGGAAAGCTCAGGTCAGCATTGCTGCTGCACACTCTCCACGCTGTTTCACCTTGTTGCATTACGAGTAGTTTGCCATTTTGGAAGCCAAACAGGCTGAGCTGCTGCTGATAAACAACAAGCTGTCAGCAGCATGGGTGTGCCGTTTGGATGGCAGGTGATACGGACTGCACTCTACATGTTGCATTCATTGCCATCCATAACTACTCAGAGCACTGTCAGGTACAGATGCTTTATCATTGCCACCATACTGGTACAGTAGATCAGCAAGTGATCAGCTGTTGAGAACGTTTATTGTTCAAAATGCACAGCAGAAACTGATGTCTGCAAATGCAGTCAAGATTATGTAGGCTGCCCTGAGCAGCATGTATTGTCATACACTTGCTTGCTGCTCCTGGTGCTGCAGCTAGTCCTCAGCCATGCCCATCCTGTGTCCAAAGATCTGAGTGATCTAGCGAGATATTGACGCCATGTTACTTCGTCTCCCTGGTGCTTGACCTGAGCATGTGTTGGTGTGGTTGCAGGGTGAGGTGTTGCCAATCCAGTACAGGCAGTTGTTCAATGGATTCTATACTGTCAAGCTGGACGAAGGCGCTGAGGAACAGGTGGCTCACAGCGACATGAGCCTGCTGTACAACGATGCAGAAGCCAGCAGCTGGGTGCGACATGCCCAAACAAGCCTGTCTCCCCAGAGTGACAAGGTAGCAGGTCTTTCAGAGAGTGTCTTTCAGGAACAGCAGCAGGATGGTGTTTCAGAGACACGTCTGGGTCAGGATAATGCTTCTTTGGACTCCCCATATGTTCCCCTCTGCACATCAACATCTGCTGCTGATTTTGCCGCTCATACAACGGAGACTGGTATTGCAAACACAACACCTGACATAGTTACAGCAGCTATCAGGAGCAGCAGCTTGCAGGAACAAGCAGAAGAACAAGTTGTTCCTCAACTGCGGCGCACCAAACGCACAGTAGCACAGAAGCGCTTAGCATCATCAGTTAGCCAGGCTGTGGGTGACTTTTTTTCAGCTGGCAGGTCTGTCCAGCGTAAGCTACCACACACTAAGCAATTTCCAGCCTTGGACAAACTCACGGCAAGTGCGAAGGGAAAGTCGTCAACTGATGTGTTTCCAGTATCAGGTGTAACCATGAATGGCTCTGGAGTCTCCACACTTGAGCAGATGGGGCATGGCCGACAGGTGACTGCAAGAGAGCATGACAGCGATGATGATCTGTTTGTTGACTTGAGCCTCGCCAACATCAAGTGCCGGCTGAGTGGGCTGCAAACGCCTCAGCCGTTTGAGACACCTGTCAAGGCTCTGACATTGCCAGGTGGTGGTGTTCTCACACCCGTAGGTGTAGCAGCAAGCCCCACACATGCCCTGTCGAGAGGAGGTTCCGCGGGGGGTCCAACATCACCTCAGTCAGGGCGCAAGAGCATCAATGGTAGTCCGAGCGCAAAGCTCAAGGCCAGTGATGATGCGTTTGCAGTCCTTGGGTTGAACTTGTAACAATTTTGAAGTATTCTTGTGTTTTGTATTATCTTTGCTTGGCAGATTGTTTCAGCTATCTGTCATGTCAGCATACTTTTGCTTGTACTCACTCTTGCAGCGGCGCAATTTGAAGGCTTGCAGACATTGCAACAAGGCTTCTGATATGCAGCATGCTGAGTCGCAGACATACGACTAACGCTGTCACATGCATTAGGTTAGACGCTATCATCTGAAATCTGTGTGTATGGCATATAAGTATATGGGTATGCACCTAGTGTTCATTGTGCTGATCACCAGTCTAGTCGCTGCAGTGAATGTCTATGAAGCATGTCATATATGAGTGTATTCATTTGTTGTGTGGTTGCAGACGTAGGTTTGGGGTGAACACTGACCATGAGATGCAATCTTCATGGTCTATTGTTACTAGTACAGCAAAACATGAGTACAGTGCAGTACAAGTAAGACTCACGCAATCTTGCGCTGTGCCCTGCTACTGGAGGCCTCGGTGAAGCATGCATTGCAGACTTTGCTCACTAGGCTAGTGCTGCACTAGAGTGCTGCACTCACTGAGGGGATGATCTGACTGCGCACGACTACCAGTGCCAAAGTTTCTAATGTTCAGGCCTGCTTTTAGCTAGGCCAGTACTTATATTTTTACATTGCTGCCCTAACTAGTACTAGACAACGGTTTTTAACACCTGCTTGAAGTTGTGAACTTACTGGCCAAGCTTACAATCAGCCTGATACTCAACATGTCTTTTACTGGGGGGATGGAACAACCAACAACGCAGTAAGACTATGCTACACATTATGAATCAGGGGCGGTCTTGAGGTCAAGTGCTTGAATCGATGTACAGGCAACTGTGTTGATAATGTCAGCAACTGTGCATCCTCGGCTTAGGTCATTCACTGGCTTTGTAAGCCCCTGCATGACTGGACCCATCGCAATGGCACCGGTTGACTGCTGCACAGCCTGCATGCACTCAGCAGCATGTGAGTGGCACTCCCAAGTAGCTGCAAGTCAGATTGGAAAGGAAAGTCGCATGGAAGAAAACAAGGCAAAAGGATTGAAGTTAGGGTGATCAAAGAGAGCCTCATGCTTCCCTTTGGAACCCAAGCTTTGCCTTGACCGAAGCCAGTAGGGTGGGCATGGGAGGAGGAGAAAGGGAGGGGGAGGGGGTGGGTGAAAGGGCATCAGCCTCGCCCCTTCTGTAAGTCTGGGAACTGATCTGTTTACATCAAAGCAGCCTGGTAGATGGCAGGTAGCCTACAAAGCTTCCAAAAGAAGACAGACATTGGTGTGCTGACCAGGTCAATACAGAGCCAGATCACAGTGTAGCACAACTGACCTTGTATGTATTATTGCCAGTATTGAGATCTGGGAAGATGCAGACATTAGCTTGGCCAGCAACTTCACTGTGCGTCTTTATTTTCTGCCTTGCAATATCAGGGTCCACAGCTGCATCATACTGTATCGGACCTGCATTATTTCTGCAATTCAGATCCAGCAATTCTGTCTCAGAGAAATGACAGCACATAATATGTGCAGACAGATTGGCGCAAGACGCATGCGCTCAAGCAAAGCCTGAGTACTTCCAATAAGCTGATATGAACACTTCATTTAATACATGTTTGTCAAGATAGGAAGCCATTGCCATTCATTTGCCTGTAATATATCTGTACAGTAGGGCTGTTGGTACATATTTTCACACGATAGGACTGTTGCCCATGGCAAACCTGCAGCCTGCCTCATGCTCACCTTCTAGATATAGGTCTGAACGCAAGCGCTTAGCTGTCTCTACTGCCTTCTTCACCTTTTCAACCTGCATCATAGGCACTGTGTCAAAGACATCTTGTAGCCCTGAGCAAGGAAACCTGAGTTCACCCCTTAGCAGGTATCACACTGTTGCAACAGCACTGGAAAATGATGCTAAAGGGGGGGGAGCAGGCAGACAATGATCAAAGCATCAGCTTGCACCGACAGATCCCTTCGGCAACAAATGGCCACATACCTGAGGACCAGATCCCGAAACACCGGTCGAATATGACAGCATGGCAACCCTGGGAGTCACTCCGAAAGCAGCTGCAGTTTCTGCACTGGTGACAGCAATGAGGGCCAGCTCCTCAGCGCTTGGCTCTACATTCACTGCACAGTCTCCATACACCAACACCTGCACACACCACACAGCAAGCTCAGCATGCTGGCATACCTTGATCATTGCTGCTGCATCATCACGCTGCAGTATCATACCGCTGTTCTGCAGAACAAAGATAAGCTTAGTAGCAGAAGGGCAGGAAACATGAGCAAACCCAGATCATGTATGCTCAAACAAAACAGGCATGAAATCATAATAGTCATTTCAGGTAGGACATTATGTGCATGCTCCTGATAGTTGTGACATGCGAGTTGAGCTTGGCTTGAGCCACAAGAGCATGCTGAAGCAGGTACAGTTCAGGCCTTAGCATTGTGGTGGAGGGTGGCAGGAGAGGGAGGCTCACCTTGTCAGGCAGGCACATAAAGAAGACACTGGACACCAAGGGGCGCTCTTTTGACTTGAGGACCTGCAATGCAACAACCATAACAACAGTGAGTCATCCCCTCATGCATATGTCACATCAGCCAGTGTACTTCATTTGACAGCACAAGGGTTTGCAGACTGTATGTGCTGATGCCTGGCAGAGGTGAAAGAGCTGCCAGGCTGTGTTTGAGGCCTCCCACACCCCCCCCCCCCACCACCCCCCACCCTGTATGTGTCATGTACCCTAAAAAGCTGTGCATGTAGGGTACACATCAAGTGTGCAAGCAATGCAATACACAGTCACACAGCAGAAAGTTCATGCAGGTAAGCTTGGCCGTCCATAGAGCTCAACACAACAGACGCGTACGCGTGTGCAAAGGACAATGCATGACTGACTTGCAGTGCTGGTCTAATGGTGTTGGCTGTGGTTGAAGTGGCGCCTGAAACCATGCCATCAGCATCCCCAGCAAGAACCATGAGGGTGCCGTACACGTTGATGTCCTGCAAGCTGTCGCTAGCCTGCTGCTCTGTCATGCCCTTCTTCTTCCTGGCCTCGCACAGGATCCCCACATACTTGTCCAGGCTTCTCTGCATGTGTGAGCAGCATGTGTCAGCCACTGATGACTCTCAATATGCATTGCGCATGGATGGTGCACGGCAGACAATGAGGTGACAGTCACCTGCTCAATAGCTAGAACGAGTCCAGCAATGGCTTAAATCAGACCAGCTTGCATGTTTCAGCTGAGTGTGGATGAAAATGTGCAACCGCAATTGCAAGGGGTCTCTGCAGCAAAAAGCAGCACATGAGATCTTACCATGTGATCTATGACCTCAATGCCAGAAAGGTCGAGCCCAAGCCTGTCAGCATCTTGAGCGACTGCCTCAGGGTCACCCAGCAGCGTCACTGAGGCCAAGCCCTTGCGCACAATCTCAGTAGCAGCTGTCAAGACTCGCTTGTCGCCAGACTGCAACACGAACATTTGAGCATCAGCAAATACATATACCCTAGAGCAACATTTATGTGGCAAGCTTTGAATGCAATTAAGTTCAATCTTGCCTCTGGGTATCTGCATGTAGTGTCTGTGATGACTGCTGCAATGTGCAGAGACATACAGGCATGCTACAGGTTAAGCCTTTACGACAGCACAAGGGCTCAGCAGATGGAAAACGTACTTTCAAGTGCAGGACATGGATAAAAGCTAGCGCGGTCCAAGTTTCCAAGCCATTCAGCAAGGCAAAACTTTGGCACTGTACAGGTACAGTCAGCAGTCCAAGAAAAGAAGGACCAGCAGCCAAGTGGGTTGGCTGTTGAGCAGGTCTGCAAGTGAGCAGATGACTTCAAAGGTGACCTCATCACTCACTCACAGCGCCCTTGCCCTCCTCAGATGTCACCCCACCCACCAATCCACCAACCCCCTTGCCTGCTCATCTTTCACATCTCTGGCTGTGGAATTCATAGCTTATGGTATGTTCAACTACCAGCTTGGTTGTGTCCTTATATGGCAAAGGGAAACAGCACTCAGATATTCCAGCGCAGCAAATGGGCAGCGCTCAGGATGGAAAAGGAGCAAGGCAGGGTGTAGACAAGAGGGAGCACCTCAGGCAGGACAATGTGCTGGGGGTTGGCCTGGCACTTCTGGGTGATGGAGTGCATGAACGCCTTGGGGGTGAGACGGGCTTTTGTGGGGGCTGCCAGCTCAACTGCCATGCTGTTCACGTCCACATACTTTGCAAAAGCTTCCTGCGACAAAGGAAGAAAAGCCTCTGCGGTGAGGCGCCATACTGGGAGCTTCTGTAGCCAGAAGCAGCCCAAGTTGTATTTTCTAGGTACCAGCACTACCACAATCACAGCTTGTGCACAGACAATGTATGTTGCAAGAGCAGTGCAGGGCAGTATGATGGTCAGTGTGCTGAAGCTGTACAGCGCATTGACCCTGACTATGCCCGTGCCACGTCATCAAGTGAAGCTGAAAGCTTCTTAGAACTTGCTGGTCGCCTGCAGCGCCAGGTAGCTCTCCTCCTCCTGTGTTGACTTTCTGCTATGCTGCACGATGCAGACCTAGCAAGTGGCTTAGCATCTCACATGAGGCAAACAAGCTTCATGCTGCATGCCTGGATGCTGCTACATAACAGCAAGGGCTCTGCACCTTTGCATGGTCGATCTTGAGGTTAGAGTTGGGCAGCATGCTAGCCTGGATCTGGCCCAGAATCTGGCATACTTCATACATGGGCTTGTCCACGGTCATGACAGGGGCCCCTGCTGCTCCCTCCAGCCGCCCATGCTTGCTATATGCACTGGCCAGCATGCGGTCAATCAACTGCCTGCGCACTCAGTAGTGATAGTAATGACAATGGTAATAACAACAGTAATAATGATAGCAATAGTAATGATCATGCATTGACACATGCAATGACAGACCATAGGCAGCTCCAATGTCATTGAATGTCATGCAGGTTCCATCAGCATCATGAAGACCGTATCGCATGCGAATCACATTGTGCTCACGCGGCAAATACGCCGAGCTATTCGGCGTAATAAAAATAAGAACGCTTGCCAGCTCATGCTGCTTTCCTGCACATTCAGTAGTCCAGCGCTGTTTGTTGGTTGCAGTTGATGCTGCTTCATGTACTAAAGCAGTTTGTCTGTATACCGAACAGTTTTTCTGAACATTGTGTCACAGATTAAAGCATTGCAGCCAATGTGCAAGCAGAGTACCTTTAAAAACAACATTGCCACAAGGTCATGCCACCATGTATGACGTGCATGCTTTCAACGGTGGCATGCGGTTGTGAAAGCTGATCTGTGCATGCAGTCTGCACAGGGAACACACATCACAGACTCATCCTGAATCATTCGTCGTGGACCCACTTGAATGCAACCTTGCTGCACCGTCACACGCACAGTCTTAAAGAAGCCTATGCCATAAGACAACAAACAAGCCCACTCTTGAGTATAGTGGAATGTATGTGCAAACTGCCTTGAAAGGAGAAGAGAGAGAGGAGCGAGGGAGGCGGAGGGGGGGGAGTAAAGAGGCCTACGTAGGGCCTGAGCCCTCGGATGTCAGCAGGATTCCAGCAACGCGTGGCCCCACGGGGTTGCTGTGGGCTGTGAGGAGCGTCCAAAGAACATCAGTGCGGTCTCTGCTTGTGATGACCAGAGGACGGGCGTCCATGCTGTGCAGGTGGTCCAGCAGCTCATTGATTCCCTCCGATGCCACCAGTACATCACTCACCTCACTGTCCAGGCTACTCTCTTGGCCATACAGCAGTTTGGACCCCAGAGCGGCCTTCATCTCATTCAACCTGCGCATCCGTTTGGCGCCTGACTGCTTTTAGCAGGTGAGGGTGGGAAGGGGGGGGCGCGGGGATGAACTAGCTTTTCTGGGGATTACTGCCTCTGCAAAGCAGAGATGCTGAAGAACTTGGGCATATAGTGTCATGATGCCGTGCACATGGCTCACTTTCACCCATCATGCAACTATCAGCTGTGTGATGCTTGCAACAACCATGCAGCATACAGCAAGAGGCTTGCATGTCGTGATGGACGTGTGGCTGACTGTCACGGTAACAGTGACTGCTGAGCAGTTACTGCTGAGACACAAATCCAGGTGAGGGCAGCTGCAGCACCATGCAACTGTCTGAGAATGGACGCTGCACAGGATGTAACCTGTGACAGTGCCAAGTCATGGGCGGGTGCGCCAAAGACCAGGTGTGCAGACTACCACTGACCTGACAGTTGTGAGGAGAGGGTTGAAAGGAAGGGCACCAGCAAAAGTGAAGTCTGGGCCTTGAACCTTGCTCTTCACCTGCTGGCTGATGATACTGTGCTCCTTTGGATTCACCTTGTTCAGCACCACGCCCAACAGGCTGGCCTTGTTGTGGCTGTAGCTCTGCTTGCCAATTAGCTGCAGACAGCATGCAGCAGAAGGCGGGGCGTCATGACAGAGCCTAAAGATATAATGATCAAACGCAGGAAACAAGCTGAGAATGGTTTTGATGGGAGATCAACGAGGCACAGAGCAATTGAAGGTCAATTGTGTGATGATCTGATCAAACTGATCAATGGTCGATCACTGCAGTGACACACAGAATCATACATCATGGGCCCCCTCATGAGAGCAGGTGCGGACAGCAATTTGGACGCCATTGACCACACAAGCAAGGTAACTGTTGTGCAAAACAAGTCCACAGCAGGTCCGCAACAGCTTTAGGATTGTAGCTATGATGCATGAGAGGTGCTATCTCCAGCTCAAGCTGTGCACCACACGCTGAAGGATGCTGCAGCAAAAGCCAAAATGCAGTCAAGCCGCAACAGCTCACCACCGAGTTGGCCAGATCAACTGCAGAGCTGAAACCATGCTGAGTGCGGCTGTCCAGCACCAACAGCACCGGCGTCTCCAGGGTTGCAGCAATCTTTGCATCCAAGTCATTGACATTTCCCAGGCCTGGCTCACGCCCACTCAGCCCTTCAATGACAACTAAGTCATGCTGCTTTCGGTATGTGACATACTTGTTGTAGATGATGTCCATCAGCTCTTCTACCTGCCCAGTGGAAAGGAGCTGGGCAGCTTCTTTGGCTGAGATGCCGGACTGCTGGCTGGAGTCATGCTTCATGTTGAAAGCAGCTCTCATCCTGTATGCACGACTCATTTACAGTTGTTTGTAGTTCACACCTACTTTTCTTTTGTGGATACCAAGTCAATGCATGCAGTCAGACTGCAGGCAGATTGCAATCACCTACACAGCATTTTGCAGCGTAAATAAATGCATTCCTGAAGACTGAATTTTAACTTCGTCTGCTCTGATGCATCACATGACAGGCCGGGAATGACTGCACCCACTTGTCCTTGCAGAGCATTGCATAGTGCTTGTGAGCTGAGACTTACAAGTCAATGTGGCGCGATAGTCCAGTGGTGGAGTTGGGAAATGGTTCCCCAGACACCTATGGAGGGCAACACAAAACTGAAGTGGTAAACAGCAGTAGACGTGAACAACTGGAGACGTACTGGTTGGAAGAACCCAACGCTACTCAGGTGCCTTTCAAAATAGTCGGTCAAACCCAGAAGGATGGGTGAGCTGTTCTGTCTGCCCTCAATATTGGCAACATAGACTCCTGGAACGTTTTTAGATTCAAGCAGAGCCGGTGTCTGGGAAAAGCATCGATTGAATTCTAAAGAGGCAGTGCCAGCATGCTGTCCTCGCACTGCCCTGTGGAAGAACATAAACATTTAGTAAGTTATGGCATCATGGGGTTTCAAGCACAGGCTTGACAGGCTGGTGGATTTGTGTTATTCCCCAGCATGACATGGCATGTGCATCCACCAACATACCTCACATATGAAGGGAGCCGTCTGCCGGCCGACCCTCGAAACACCGACAGGAACATGTGTCACCCTCGGAACACCGACAAAAAACATGTCTCAAGGAGGATGCCTCCACCAGCAGCAGGTGCGAGGCGGCAGCAGTCGTCAATGCAGCAGCAAGCACACGTTTGCCGCAAGGCGGTTGAGTTCACAGGCCTTCAGCCATCACTGGCCGCTGAGAGCTGAACCGTGGTTCAGCACTCGGCCGTATCGCATATGTCGCTTCGATTCAGCATAGTCGCTTATTTGCTTTACGAGACAATTGCATGACTTGCATGACATGCCATGACTTAACAAGCTCTCCCTAATGGGCACTGCGGGAGCTGAAACCAGTCAGGAGTGATCACAAGGGGCTTTTTGCTATATCCGTTAGAGTGTCTTCGTCCCCATACAAACATTTTGATTTATAGACGTTGTTTGGCCTTGGTCAAACTTGCGATGGCCTCTAAGAAGGTGCTGGTACTGAACGCCGGTAGCTCGTCTTTAAAATTCAAGCTGTTTGAGTACGCCAAAAGTCAGCTTGTTGCATCCGTCAGCGGTTTAGTCGAGCGAATTGGCGACACTGCTAACTCGCAGGTGACTTGAGCTCTGCATGCTTTAGTCATCTCGTGTTTGCCTCACAAGGCTTCAGAGCACAGTTCCTGTTTCACGCCTCGTTCTTGTAACGATAACACGCGACGGTCTTCACTTTAAAGACTGACAGCAAAGCTATTCACTTGCAATCACAACTTTAGTAATTGTACAGTGCACTGCAGCTGCTGGGTAAAGTAAACACAGGGAAGAATAAAGGCAAGGCCACACACAAAGAAAGCATCAAAGATCATACTTCTGCATTGGATGTGGCCATGAACTACCTGCAAGATTCCTACTCCAAGTCTGTCAGGCAGCAGGTCCATGCCATTGGTCATCGGGTGGTGCACGGCAAGAATGTCGGGGAAGCCAAGCTTGTGACATCAGAGACTGAACAACTCATTCAAGATGCTGCAGCACTTGCTCCTCTGCACAACCCAGCAAACCTGCAAGGCATCATAGCTGCCAAGTCTATCTTTCCCGGTCAGCCACAGGTCTGGTAACTATTGCATCCCACAGGCCGGTCTGCACTTTGTTGAATCTACCGTTGTTCAAATACCATGTTTGACTCTCAGGCATGCTGCTTCTTTGACTGTCTCCTGCATAAGTCTCTAACAAATCTGAGGGCTGCAGGTAGCAGTCTTTGACACTGCTTTTCACCAGAGCATGCCTGCACATGCCTACATGTACGCTTTGCCGTATGACTTGTATGAGCAAAGTGCAGTCCGTAAGTATGGCTTTCATGGAACAAGCTATCTGTACCTCCTGCGGCAAGCCAGCAACATGCTCAAGAAGCCAGAAAACCAACTCAACTTGATAGCATGTCATATAGGTGAGCACAGTGGTTGGTGTCACTTTCTGTTTCAAACAATTCCACAGGGCCTGGTGCTGTCCACCAGAAAACGTATATTCCACCTATTGTACCATGGTATGGTGCCCTCACGGGCTGGTTGCGCAGGTGCCGGCGCCAGCATGTGTGCCATTGAGAAGGGCAAGTGCATAGACACTAGCATGGGCCTTACCCCTCTTGAGGGGTGAGCCTTCTCCCTTGGTCTCCTTTGCAAACCTCTACAGAGCTTTGTACCATTTCTTGGAAACTTGGGATAGGCGCCCCGCGTAGATCAGAGCTCAAAGCCTAGTGTTCAACACTGTAGTGTGCAGTGGTAGAGCAGGCGCTTGGCCCTACAACAAGCTGTCAGGACCCAGTACAAGTGTATCATTAGTTTGACTCTAATGGCGATAATCAGCGTTGTGAATTGTCATCCTTTGTTTGCAAGGGCAGGATGATCTGCCTGGCAGGTTGGTGATGGGCACCAGATGTGGGGACCTGGACCCTGCTGTTGTGCTGTATATCCAGAACACAACTGGCAGGGGGCCACAAGACATGGACCGACTCCTCAACAAGAAAAGCGGGTTGCTGGGCCTGGCAGGCAAGAGTGACATCAGAGCCATTCTAGAGGAGTCTGCATTAGGCAATGACAAAGCTAATCTAGCCATGAATGTAAGTCATATCTCATTCTCCCAGGCGTAATCTTGTCAGGGGTACGCCACAGTATGACTCTTCTGTTATCTCTATGGCAGCAGCACCACAATTTGGCCAGGCAATAGGTTACAAAGAAAGCCTTGCTGATGTACATACACTGATGCATCATGGACAGGTCTATGCCGTTGTGTATTGCCTGCAGGTGTTTGTGCATCGTACAAGAAAGTACATTGGAGCATACATGGTGCACCTCAAAGGCAAGGTAGATGCTATTGTGATGTCAGCTGGTGTTGGGGAGAACTCGCCACATGTCAGACAGCTGCTGCTAGCAGATCTTGAGGTGAGTCCTGTTAGTACCTTTTGCCCTGTCTGTATGCTGAGTACAGTCCTGTTTTGTTGACATTGCTCTGTGCAACAGAGAGACGCTTGTGATCTGCAGACTTTTGGAGTAAGTGTAGATGAGGGCAAAAACAGGCAGCACATAGGCCAGCCTGGGGAGATCCAAACAGATGGCTCTGTTGTGAAAGTGCTCGTCATTCCCACAGACGAGGAATTGTCCATTGCACAGCAAACATTGGAAGTTATCAATTCCTAGAAACATGCTGCCTGGTGCTGCCCTCAATCGTTTGTTGTGCTGTGAATCATGTAGAAACAGGCAGGCCATAGCGCACAGTCTGTGTAAGGCTTGTGCTATAACGTTTTGGCAGCTTGACATAGAACACTGCCCAAGTTTTGTGCCCAACCAAGCAGACGGGGTTGGCTTCAATACAGATGTATGAAAGCTGTTTTTCCTGATGGTCTACACACCCTGATGCAGGTCACACTCCTGGCGAATGAAGAGGTTTCTGAATCACTCCATCAAGCTCAATTGTCTGGAACCAGTGTATTGCCAAATGGGTTCCAAACTCACACAGAGGTGAATTATTCAACTGAAGACCGCAAAACGAAATGCCTTTGATGACTCACATAAATATGCAAGTTGGAAAGAGATAGGCTGCACGTAATGCTAGTCAGAAGCAGCTGGGTCCAATCCTTGTTGCAAACGTGCAGTGGTGTAGCCTGATTGCTGATCAGATGGCCTGCTGTTGGATGTGCCCTGGCAATGGGTCTATTTGAGCCTGAGAGACAAGCAATCAGGCTATACTGAAGCTCTCCAAATGAGCGTCACTGTGGGGTGTAGAGGCCAGCTGTTGTAAGCAGATGTCGCTTGGCTGCTGCCAGCTTTGCCTTGCGTCTAGCCCCAGTGTTAGTGTGCAGAATTCCTTTTCCAACAGCTTTATCAATCTCCTGAAATGCTTCTGATATCAACTTCTCTACAGGCTTGATTGCGTCTTCAGAGGAAGGTAAATCTGTCATGAACCCGTCTACAGCTGAGAACACCTGCGCACAGCCATAGCAAGTCAGCCAGGGCAACAACTCGCCTGCATTAGACCCTGAAAGACATCAAGTTCACTGCACCACATACAATGGCAATATAGCTGCCTTAGGGCAGCACTTGTTTTTGCAAAAACAGAGAGCTGGGGTTTCAGATACCTTCTTCATTCTGGTAGCTATGGCTGACTTGTGAGACTTGTTGTATTGCCTAGCCTTTTCAGAGGTCCTTTCTCGTTTTAGGGAATTCTGCTTGGAAACAATCTGGAGTGTTGCTCTCGCTGTAACACACCTCGGACTGCAGCCTGCACGGCAGCGGACACATCGCGCGTGAGCAAGAGCACGCAGACGGGCTAAGAACATACAAGCAATGTGAGTACTTGGAAGAGCTTGTCCGCGAAGCGCAGAACTAGACCGGGAGCTCAAGGGTGCAGAGCTGGGGGGTGAGTGCTGTGTCCGGCTAGCCAAGGACATGTGAGTCACTGCGCCGCACAAGGAGCTCGACATAGTTCACTAAAATTGACCAGTCTGCCGCAAAGACACCACTTCAGCAGGCCTGTGATAGCTGTGAGTTTTGGTGATCATCTGCCTGATGACCTATTTCTTTACCCTAATGTCTAAAATGGCAGGGCGGCCTAAATGTGTGTGTGTGTGACCTTGACTCCACGCCTGATTGCAACGCCTGATTGCCCCTGAAATACCATCGGAACTGTGCATGGCACCCCTCAACCTGCCCGTGGGGCAGACCAGCATCACTGTTAGAGTGCAACCGGTTGTGCTGTTTTCTGTTTGCGATGCTTACATCAGACGCAACGAGGGAAAAGACAGGGTGATCGGGACACTTTTAGGCTCCATTTCAGATGGTGTTGTCGACATTCGGGAATGCTATGCTGTGCCACATAACGAGAGCATGGACCAGGTGAGTCTATGTGCACATCCTGATACAAGTTAAAACCAAGAAGAAGGGTATACCCTTTCTTTCAGCAGTCTTGAAGTCTGTATGCCACGTCTTGTGCACAGGTAGAAATGGACATTGTTCACCACAGAACACTTTGTGAGTTGCGGCGCAGAGTCAACAACAAGGAGAGAATAGTCGGTTGGTGAGACCTGTACCATTGCAGCTGTGTACAGGGTGACCAGTACAGGTCCAGGTGTCTTGAAGGTTTTTGGTCAGACTTTTCGCATTGGGTGCAGGTACTCCACTGGTCAAGGTGTCTCTGGCAGTGATGCTAGATTCCAGATGTATTACGAAACCCAGTGTCAGAACCCAGTGCGTACTGCAATTGGTGCTTTGTGTACACTAATGGCTGGCTGGTCCTCAAACAGGCTCATTATTCCACAATCAACATGTGGTGATTCTGCACCTTGCTGTGTAGGTGCACTTGAGAGTGGACACCACCTTGACAAATAACAAATTAGATGTGGTTGCCTATGTTGCCCGTCACTTGACTCTTGGTGACAGGACTACATCCTTGGCGCAAGAATTCCAGCAAGTACCCTGTGAAGTCAGGACTGTTGAGGTTGAGCGATTAGGAAGTGAGCCTTGCAACTTTTGAGGGGTTCTGCATTGCTAAGTGCAGCTGCTCATGTATTACTGTACAGAGATAGTGTTCTGCTAAGTGAGCTGAGTGCAGCCCTTGCATACACAACTCTGCTGCTGCATGACTGAGCATCAGCCTTGTAGGTTGCTCTGACTAGTTGCTTAGCATGCTCAGCACTGGTATCTGTCTTGAGGCCTGCGTCAAACTTCAAGTCATCTGGCTTGCAGTTGAGCTTCTTCAGAACGAGGTCACAGAGAAGCTTCCCAGTGAAGCAGAAAACCTGCAGACGGCTATCGTTAGACTTCAAAGTGCACTCAGTAGAGCGTACCAGTATGTGGATGATGTTGTGGTGAGTCGCAGTCAGCTCTTGTTTCTCATTTTGTTTTTGTACCTGTAGTGTGTTGATAGCGCTTTCTGATGTGCAGAATGGCAAGCAAAAGGGAGATATCAATGTAGGTAGATACCTTGCAGACACATGTGCTGCAGTACCATATATCAGAAAGGAAGACTTTGAGCAGCTTTTGCAGGATAACACTCAAGATGCTCTCCTTGTCATGTACCTGTCCAATCTAGTGAAGGCACACGTTGCATTAGCAGACAAACTTGGCACTGCTGCCCTGCCCATTCTGTAGGGTATAGCACTAGAAGCCCCCTGACTTCAATCTCCACCCATTGATGACATTTAATGGTTTCTTGCAGCTAAATACTTCCGTCACCTGTTTCAGATTATCAGTAGTGTGGACACAACATTGTGTTCTATCACCGGTAAGGCTGAATAACCTGTATTAGAACTGCCATTGGCCATAGCTGCTGATCTATTCTATTCTTGGTCTATGTAATATACATGTACAGTCAGCCACCTCTGTAGCTTGGCGCTACTTCATATCGGTACCTCTACCTACTATCAAAACCCAAATTAAGGAAAATACCAGACAACCTTGTTTAAACAGACACCCATCAGGAAAAGGAAATACTATACTGGGGGGCCAGCAACACAGCCGTTGTTAAAGGGTGGGGTTCAGGAAGGACCGTCACATCTGCAAATGTGTATAGGGTCATAATTAGGACTGGCAAGTCCAGCATTGATCTGGGTAGAACAAGAGCACCTGTCACAAACAAGAAGCAACCATGCCAAAGTCTGTTCATACAGAATAAAAAAGAAAGCTTCATCGGACTCAATGTCACAGGCATCCTTCAATGCGCTGTGCGTTTTCCAGACAGGCCTGAATCTGAGCACCCGTGAGCCCGAGGCTAGCAAGGCAGCTTTGCACTTGCTCAGGAGTGTTGGGAGGCGCTTGACTTCCACTTACACCCCAGAGAGGAACAGCATGTTGCTCCCCTGACTGCTGCTGCTGTGCGGCAGAGATACACGTCAAAGAAGGCAAGGCTGAATTCCCTCTCATGGCACAGCTCCCGTTTGCCGCAGGGGGTGATGGTGGCAGCATGGAGCCCAACTTATGCGCACCCAGGAGAGCGGGGCCCCTTGGCGAAGCCGTTGACTTTTGCATCAAAGTGTTTGCAGCAGCAGAAAGCGGCTGCATGGGGAATGCAGTGGCACCACCTGAAGAGGAAGGCGGTGCTGCAATCCGTACTGGACTTGGCTGGTGACTAGGCTTATGACTAAGCGGAGGCTGAAGGTGGGGCGGCCAATTTGCCTCCGAAAGCAGCCTGCCAATATCCAACGAAGTCACATTGCCTGCTTGCAGTCTTGGGCCTAAAACTGACTTGAGCGCTTTCATGGGCTTGTATGGCAGCGCTGGCTTCTGCAGGCTGCCTGGTTGCATGGTCACCCCATGCCCTCCAACTATAACCTGTTTATATTGAGCTAAAAAGCTCTGTAGCTGTTGTACAACCTGTCTGGAAGGGCTGTCTGCAAATGCCTTGGCTTGTGTTGTAGGCGCTTCTGCAAAGCGTGATAGTCTGCCTGGGACTGCCTGCTGCTGCTGTGCTCCTTCAGCTGGCAGGCTCTGTGAGGCAAGCCTGGCACATTCCTGTGATGCCAGCACTGCCCCAGAACTGGCATGTCTTGCCTGACTAGAAGGGCCTGCAACCTGAAGGGTGGATGGAACTGCCTGCTGCTGTGCTGTGGGTGCTATAGAGTCTGCCAGCTGGCCAATGATGCTGCGGCATCGTGAGGTGATGGCATGCAGGGAGGACCGGGGCCGTGCAGAACTTCTGTGCAGGTGGTCGAGGAAAGAATCTGGGCTGTCAAGACCAAGGGCATTGATATCTTCCCGGGTTGCGTGTGGGGGGCTAGCAAATGCAAGGGAAGACACTGCGCTCTGAGAAAGCTGCTTTGAGTGCAACGCAGTGGACGTATGAGGGCTGCTTGTTGCCTGCTGGTTTGCCTGCAGATCGTGCAGCGAGCCAAAGTTGGTTTCCTGCAGTACACCATGCGCCCTGCTTCTCACCAACAACAAGAACAAAAGGTGTACCATCCTATCGCAAGAAGCAATTTGCAGCAGCTACAAGCGGCATGTCGAGTGTGACACCTGAATGCATTTGAGCACAGCGTCAGCCATCAGCTCTGTCTCTGCTTGAGACTGCAGAACAGGGGTGCCTTGGTTGCTGTGGCACATCACAGGACCGCACATGCACCTGCACCAGCAGCATGTTCTGCATGTCTCAACTTTGCATGACACAAGCCTAGATGACAATGATGACCACGATCCAGCTGATGGATGTATTGGGACTGGTGGCATGCAGCAGAGCTATGGTAGCTAACTTTGCCTTGATAGGGCACAGTTCCTGTTGTTTCCATCAGTCGAGCAGAGTTTGCAGGGGATGCTGAGCCAATACAACGCTGACCTGACATGAGCACCTAGGCTGCATTGCTTGTAGGAGTCAAATGTCAGCTCTTCCCCTGCTGCTATGTCTCGCAGGGCCAACATGAAGGCTCGTGGCTGATTATCAGCAGCAACCCATTTCTGTGACTGACAGTTAGCGTCTGCCGAATGTCTCATGTAGCGAGCCTTGTTGCCTTGGCGTGTGGCATCAAGAACACAGCTTGGACTATAGGGTACAGCAGAGCATGCTAAGAGCCCAAAACAGGATACTTCAGTAGCGCCCTAGCATGGTTGGAGACATACCTGAGATGCAGGAGATACAAGCTGTCAATCTCATCGTTTTCATACTCCTTAATACGCTGACGTGCTTTTGCCTTGCTGACCAAATCCCCTGTAAACAGATAGTAATAGTATGCAGTGCAAATGTCACAACTATAGTGCCAAAGTACAGTGACACTGGCAGTGACACATTTTGCGGCTCCATGCGCACCATGGCAGTCATACAGGCAAGCAAGTCATGCTCACCAATATATTCCAAGACCAAAGACCCCTGTCTGACGTGTTGCTTTGCGATCAATCCCCAGCCTTTCGGACCCAGATGCTTCACTCTACATGCCACATTCATTTTTAGTATGTGAAAGCTTGGAGCTGGCGACAGAGGCTGAAACTACGCAAAAAAGACTGACTCGGTGAGCAAGTCTTGGCCTTGCAGGTATTGTCCCGTTTTGCTCTGTGCGAAGGAAGACTGTGCAGCTGCACTGTCTACTCGGTTTTGGTCATCAACCAAAACGTCATGCTTGCGCTTCATGGCCTCACACGGAACAGTCTGCTAGCTCACATCAGTCAGAGTGGCCGAAGGTGCGAAGCGGGCTTTCTTGAGGCAACGCGTTTTAGAGGGAACCTTTCTTTCGACAACGCGCATCGGCGCTCGTTAGAGACGTATGAGAGCAGGACACAAGTGCTTGATTGAAGTTCAATCAAGTCTTGCGCTAGCAACTACATCTGCAGAGCCAAATGCCAACTGACCGATGTACCTTGTACGACCACGGTACGGTGCGTGCGTATCGTAGTTATCTCCTTCTGCGCAGTCACAAGTCAGTACTCCTCAGTATCGTTCTTCTGCGCAAGATTCGCCAAGCCGTGTTGACGATCACCATGGTCAACCCAGATCAGTTTGCCAACCAAGACGAGCTCAACCATGAGAGTACGTAAAAGTCGATATCATCCCTGGTGTCAGTCTGGTCTGCTTACGTTCAAAGCTATAAACCGCGCTAAGTGATTTTGCTTACCATCTACTTACAGCCGACTTGGGACGCTCATTTCAAAAGCCGAAGCGCCCCAGCATGAACTTGTACCGAGTTTCTCAAAGCTCTCTGGAAGAGGTATCTGCGGAATTTGTTCTCAGCTCTGTTCTCCCTGTTTGACACCTGCTGGCATAACACGAAACATGCAATTTCTGCAGCCACGTCCTGTGCCGGCCGATGAGCACGACGGCTACTCTGCCTCGAAATACTACTCGACTTTCCAAGAACCAGGCAAGAAGCAGCATGCTACGCATGGCTCTGCTGGTGATTTGGCTGCCTTGGATCAAGTAGAAGACCCGCAACGAATGGCAAGTGCATACTCACCTTTTGCAGACTGTACTGTTGCCAACTCTCATGCATCAAGTGGACCGTTTTGTGCAGAGCACGCCTCTCAACAGACCTCAGTCTTCCTCTGCAAAGCCTGGTAGGAGTGACATTGAGGAGAGGCTGGCAAATGACCCAAACACAACAACTTCAACTGGCACAGCCACCTCGTATTCTGTCAAGCCCGGCAAGGTCAGACACACTTCCTGAACACTGTGTTGGATCTGTCTGCAGCTTGGGAAGCTTGCTAGCTGCAATCCATGACAGCGCACTTGGCAGCGTTTCTGTAGATTAGCTGCCTGCATCAAAAACAAAGCCGTTGATGAGCAAGTACAAATGAGTAACCGAGCACAATTGCAGGCTTGGTTGCATTTGCCATGTGTTGCATGCAGGGCAGTGCTTGATGACCAAAGAAATACAGTGAAGCAGCTCAAAGGCTAAGGGCAAAGGCTATAGTGCAATGTACACCCTGCTGCTTGTAGGCTGTGTCACAGCTGTGATGATTGATTTCTGCTGCAATTTTCCTCCATTTCATTTGGAACTTCATGCCGCACATCCAAATATGTTGTCAGAATGTGTTGTTTTTGGGAAGCCTGTTTTTGCAACCGTGTTGTTTCATTTACATTTTCCACTTTGCTCAAGCCTGGACACAACAGGCATATAAGATGTGAGAGTTGTGTCAAGCCAATATAGATATCCATCCCATCTTGAGCCTGGGGGCACTGGGATATTGCATTGTTAGCAGTACTCCGCAGTCAGTACAAGTTTGGGGAGAAGACGTCGTATTGCCAGACATACTTCTACAGTGTGTTACTGCCTTCAAGGGAGACAGGATGCGTGACCATTGCTCATTGCAAGTAGAACTGAAGAAGGTCTTCTGCTTGAGTGTCTTAAAGATGAAGCTTCACTACTGCAAATCTTTACATTATTTAGCTCCCCACGGTGGGTGACCCGTGCACTAGTACAGCACAGTACATACATATGTGTGGGGTATGCAAACAGATGATTGTGCATGACACTAGGTTCGTAACCATGTATTCGGGCCTTGTTTTACTAGGTCCGTACCCATATACTTATATTAGGGCTCAAACCCTCAAAATAGCCTAGCATGCAAGCACACCCCCCAAAATAGCCTAGCATGCAAGCGAGACTGATGTGCCCCAGAAAACACCAAATACAACCCAAGCTGCAAAGCAATCCAGGCAAGTAATCTGCATCTCAAGCTAGAATGACAACGTATTGCTGCTTCAAGGGCCACCCGATAGGGGGCCCTTGCTAGCGGAGGCTTTGTGAAGCGCCTGGCCCTGCACGAGGATAAGACGCATAGCAGCCGACAGGCCGCTGCCCTTTTGGAAAACTCCGCTTGCACACCAGACCTGCGCAACTTGCCTCTGACAGATTGCCTGCACAGCTGAAGCAACAGCATCAGTGTGGACAATTGGCAGGACAGCAGCGTAGTCCTGAGTGAAAATGTTAACAAATGTGGTCTGTGCCTGATGTAAAAGGTAGTTGCAGGGCCTGCCAGGGAGGTCTGCTGGAAAGACCGGGCACCATCATAGGCTCCACTGGCTGGTGCAGGGCATATGTTTTTTCCAGAAATCCACAAAAACGCCTTGTTTGGTGCTCCTGCAGGTCAAAGCACCTCATCAGCACTCTGCCTGCCAGGGCATTGGTGTAGGGACTGGGGAGAATGGTCTAACACTGATGCTGTTGGTGGCATGGGAATCTGACTTGATACAAGGCAGATGCGCAACAAAAGCTTACACAATTGACACAAGCGGCAAAGAGTTGTAGCCAGAAAAGCCAGCACCACACACAACATAGCAAAGACCTTAATAGCATCCTACCTGAAGCTACACAACTTTTGTCACAGAGAAGCATGCCTGTTTGGTGTTGTGTTATGCTGTGTTTCAGGTAATTGCACGCCTGTTATCATTGTTGGTGTGTACTGTACGTCTGAGTGGAATGCTTGTCTGGGATCTCTCGTCGACTTTTGTGCTTGGCAGAAACTGGTCCTTATCAATTAGTGCTTTAAATGAAGATGAAAACATACTCTAAACTATGAAGCACTCATTATGGCAGGTGTTCTGATTTACTCATCAACTTCGTCTCATCACTAGTACAGCATACACCTAATGTTGAGTCATTGTTACTTACATGGAGGCATAAAGTTGCATGCTTTACTGAGACTGCACTTAGGCTTCATGAACCAAACTGCTAGAGACTGCTACTTTGACTGTAACTATCATAGTATGAGCTTAGATTAGTGGGGTTGTGACAACAGTTGTCAAAGTGAATTTGTTGCATGAGGAAAATGTAGAGATGGTCAACGTTTGGCAAGATGCCTGCAGACACAGGAGAAAGCTCACAGTGGAATTGCAGAGTGCAGAACCATAGTTCAAACGATGACCCCACAGGTATGTTGGGCCATGTTGCAGCGCCATGCACTGCATGGCAGAGCGCCAGAAGCAAGTCACTTTACAATAAATTTGAGCCTGCTGTTGGCTGACGTGTGACAGCTAGCACTGAGATGAGGACTGTGTAAAAGAAGATTGCTGCTGGCCACAAGGTCAAGCACAAAGATCCTAGCTGCGGATCCTCTCAGCTAGACAATCATGTTGTACAATCAGTCGTGCATTGGTGTGTGCAGCACAACAAACAGAAATGGGAGTTATTGATTTCGCTGTCCTTTGGCATGTTGTAGATGGTGAATCAGTACTGATGAAACAAGGACTGTACTTTGGTTCTTCGTATGTGTTGATTGTTGCTAAACATGTATGGTGAATTTGCATGCCAGCTAGATGTGTTTCATAGTTAATGTCCAGTGTACACACTGGCAGTCCTATGATGTCATCAAAGCTCACAGGTTTGGTAAATGATGGCTGCTGATGTCTACAAGCTATATAGCCACACGTGCATGCACCGTGACACTGTGATATCTTCAAGCTGTTTACCCATACTGTACAGACTGTGACACATATGTTGCTTGGCATTTTTGCAATGGATGTGCCTTGAGTGAAACTTGTGCAATGTCTCTGATCACAGTGGACCTGATGATGATGGCCATTGGTCGGCTGGTGTGGGCAACGCGATGAGCATTCATGTGAGCATTGTTGACCTCTTAGCTGCTTTGAGAGTAGCTCAACTGTTTTTCCAGGATGCTGGACGAGGGCAAGGGGACAGCAGTGCATCCCATGAGCTCATGTTGGGCTGCTTACCTTGCATACATGGTCTGCAGCTGTGGGCTATATGTTGCAATTGACCATGGATGGGCGGAATACAATGTACACTACGGGCAACACAACAAATGCTTGTTGTAGGCAGCACTGTCAGCTATGACTGGCAAAGCATGTGCTATGAATGGGCTTGCAAGTAAGCTGAGTCAGGCTGCAAGGGCTGCACAACAACAGTAGTTGACCACAAGACATATACTGCTTGATGTGCTGGTACTATGCATGCATAATACGTGCACATGAGATGCAAAATTTAGCATGTAGCTGTAGGCATGCAAGTAGGTTGTAATATGCAAAGCAGCAGAGAAATTCACAATGAAATGAGATCACATGCTTGAAAGAAGATTTGCTGGTGTGGATGGGAGGAGGAGCAGGAACCCAGAGGGAGGAGTTGCAACTGAGAGACCTGAAGCGGCGGGTTTTGCATGGACCTGGAAGGACGCAGTGCAGGGCACTGAAGGAGGGAATTGCAGCCGATTGGTGCTAGTGCTGAAGCTGTATGGCTCTGAAGGTAGCTTGCCCCAGCAATACTGCCCTAATGTACCCTGATGGCCTCGCCTTGCATCTGCAGATGTAATAGGTGGCTGTTTGTGACCTGACGCTGCTCCCAGCTGGGAGTCATTCGTTGAATTGCTAGGAATCAGCAACAGTGCACTGCTATCTTGACATGCATCAGCTTTTTGCACCACTCACACTGTTCAGAAGTGGTCATGTACCCGTGTGTGTGTGTGTTGTTTTTCACAAGTACTACCATTGAACACACATAGTCAACAGCCAGAACACCATAATTTGTCTCAATACATTCTTTGAACCCAAAATACTGCCTGGCAACATTGATGCTCTGCAGCTTGTCAGCTCTAGGAAGGGGGATGCTTATCAGCTTTGTCTGCTATGTTGATCTGCGGCATGTAGCTGCTGTAGCCTTCTTTTGAGCTGAGCTGCTGATGCTAGTCCACATTGCAGTATCCCTCCTGTTGTCCTTGATTATTTATACAACAAGCAGGTGGTCTGTGGGTGACCTGGGATCGCAAGACTGCTGTATTTGTCCTGCAACTAGTAGCCATCTACTTATGCAAACCGATCATGCTGCTGTCGAACTTATATGACACAAATGCAGTAATGTAAACTGTGCAGGTAGATGCAGGCAAGCACATACATGACCTGGCAAGACTTTTGAGTATGCAATTCTACCCTGCCATTCGTCCACCCTTTGCAACCTTCAGAAGCTTTTTAGCTCTGCAGTCAGGTACCTCTGCAACCCCACAATGTCCTTTGCACACCTGCCATATATTTACTGTCGTACCTGCGTTCTTCACCTGCAATACTTTCTGCGCAAATGTAAACGTTAAAGGCACACAGATGCCCAAAATGTTGGCAAGCATCACACAGCCCTATTATTGCAGGTATCTGCCGTACCAAGTTTGCATGCAGGACCTGCTAGGCTTGCTTGCGCACCTCACTCCCAAACATCATTGAATGCACAGCAAGGCATTGCCAACTGTGACGCCGTCGAATTGTTGTATGCGCATTGCCAGCCAATCTCAGAGTTTGTACATGTTGAGTTTCCGTTTCAAGCATTGAATACATGTTCAAAACTCATGCCAGCCAAGTCAAAACAGCAGAGCGTATTACATGTCAGGTAATTCATGTACATGTTATGCAAACACCAGTTATACGATATGTGAGCATTTTTGCCACACATGTGCTCATGCTACGAGTGTCATGTATACATTATGTAGCTACACTGATACAGCATGACCTAATGTAAACATATATGGGTACCGACCTAGAGCGCATGTATCATGGACTCAGATGTACTCAGATGTACATGTGCATAAACTTCAAGCTAAGATCAGGCTCAAAAGCTGCACAAGATAGATGAGTCACCTGTATTGGCAACACGCCTGGCAATCACCTTCGGTATCAATGCATTTAAACATGTGAAGTGGTCGAACGCTGCTGGCAAAGCGGATTTTCTGCGCAGATGCATATCACATGTGGAGAACTTGGAGAACAATCTCGCTTTTTTTCCAGTTTCAGCGAGACACGTGGCTACATGCAGTGCCGAGGACGGCATTTTTACCTTGGGGGGTTGTTGCATTGATAGCCTGGCTACATTCGCAGAGTTTTTTGGCTGCAAGTGTATAGGGCTCTTCAACCGTCCGGTGACATATTTAGAAATCTGCGAAAGAGGAGCGTAGGTAGCGCAGACATGCAGCACCAAGGTTCGGCGACAATCTGCGTATGACGCGTCGTTGAAGTGGTTGCTCGTTTGGTGTTCATGAAGTTCGACGCGTGCGTTTTCAGCTTGCCATCGTAGGCCTTCTGTTCTTTCCCGCACGCGAAAGCTTCGCTGGCCAGCCCCCGTGCAGACCCCCGGGGTCAACAAGTTCAAATAGGGCCCTCCAGCCAATCACAGTGATGTCCGAGAGCTTTACTCTGTCGTTATGCCATCTGCTTATGGATGCTGTGTCAGGCTTTCATTGTCCACCACAATTTATATAGCAGCGTTCAGCATAGGCGACATATTGTCTCACGACTTGCCATCATGATGCAAAATCTGAAATAAGTTGCTGTCAACCATCGTCTGTGAGGTGCCTCGCAGACCCCTGTGGGACGCTGTTCTAAGTATCCCAGTTCTATGTGCCTCAGCAACTACTGCAATGCTGGCCAGGGAAAGATTGAAGGGGAAGCCCATTCGTGAAGGCGCATGCCACATCTGTCAACTCCAAAAGCGGGAGGCAGGTGGATTGCTGGGCTATGTGAGGAGGGCTATGGAGGCCTCATCACCTAGCTGAGATAGGGAAACTAAGCTCAGACTTAACCCCCTTGCACATACTGACGGTCAGTATTCTCGTCACAAGCATTAATTAAATGTTTCCGCCATTGGTCACGGTCACAGGTGCTGCGAAACGCTGCCGTCGCAGCCGGAACAGGGCCTTAGGTTGCACTGTTTGCGTTTGCGAGAGAGGTTTTGCGACGCTGGCACTTGGTGCTGCCTAGCGAAAAACCTACGTGGATGACCGAAACAGCTCTGCCGCTGCCCCTTCAAAACGTTTCAAACGCCTAGGACAGCCCTAAGCCCCCCATCATCCCCCGCACAACTCCCTCTCCACCCTCACCAGCCCTGTACTGCATTCAGGACGTCAAGGGATGATACGGGCATCAGTGTCATCTGATGTCTCGAACGAACCAATGCAGCAGCAGTCAGGGTACGGCTGAATGGCTGCGGCAAGTCACTCAGCTGTCACAGTACTATTTGCCTCACCCATCGCTCCTGAGGTGCTACCCCCTCCACCCCCCACCCCCACCCCCCATCAGATCCCTCTTACCCTGAAGTCATGCTGGATGAGGATGTCACAGCCATCAAAAGCCTCACCAAGGGTCTGCAACATCTTGCCAGAGATGCTGAATTCTGGGGGAGACTCAGTGCAATCAGCACTGTACAGAGTCATCCTTGGCATATGGCGCACAGAGCAGGCTCCTCAAAACTTCAAGCAGGACATCCTGCTCCCAGCTCCTAATAAGGGAGACGCCTCTCTGTGCAGCAACTACCGCACAATTGCTTTGCAAAGCATATCAGGGAAAGCCTATGCCAATATGCTCAGTGTACATTTGTCAGGATGGCTGGCAGACAACCTCCTTGATGAGCAGATGACTGACAAAAGCACCATTGATGCTCTCTTCAGTCTGCGCCTTCTGTGCAGTGGGGCCTGTGACAAAGGCAAGACTCTGCACATCTGTATGTTGGACCTGACCAAGGCCTAGGAGATCTGATAAATGCATTGCCTAAGAGGGTGATGCTTTGGTTTTCATTTTTCCCGGTCATTTTTCGGGTCTTCTCGGTACTGTCTCAAATACAGGTGACATAGCTGCCTGCTGGAAACACTTCATCGCTGTTCTGTATTTTTGCTGAGCAATTCCTTTCGCGATAGTCGGGAACACTGTTCTCCTCTGTAGTGTGCTGTTTTGATGTGCTGTTTTGCTTGCCGGACTTGTCGGAATAACACAGATTGCTGCTTATGGCATCTGGTGGTGCAATCAGGCATGTTTTAGAGCCTCTCAAGCCGAGCATTTATTTACGAAGTCAAAGGTACAGACATAGAGATGTAGTCGTGATAATTCTGGGTACCGTTAGCCTGAACAAAGGTGCTCACCTTGCAAGCTTTACCCTCTGCGTTGCTGTCGCGTTGCAAGTTTGTGACGGTAATTCAATGCAGTTCACAGCAAAAATCCTCCTTGGACCCGTTACCCCCCACTCAGACCCACTCGGACCCTCTTTGGGTCCCGCCCCCTTTTCCCCAAACCCGACCCCTTCAGCCTTCGGTCGCGTATGCTTTCAAGTCAGCCAGGGGCGACGCGGCGACGTTGGTGCGTGCCGAGTGTCCTGCTGAGCACGCAATATGGTCCCGACAATGCTGGTGATGCTACATCAAGTCCAACTGTGAACGATAAGTAACGTCACTAACCGTGAGGAAAACACAAAGAACACCTTTTTGCCTCACAAAAATGTTTTTCTGCTGACAGCTATATAGCTGATCAAGGCAGCGCTTCAGTCATAGGCAACAAGCAATATACACTTCGGGTCAAAAGTCTGTATCCGACACCTGTTAGTTACAGCAGCTTGTTTTGCAAGACATATACATTTTCAGTGGCCCACCGTGATTTCAAACAAAACATTTGTCAATAGGCATTTTTCATGCTTCGAACTGGTAAGCCACATGCGTAATCTTACTAATTCGCTTCTGCAAGACTTGCTTCTGCCACCGTAGCGGCTCTATTTTACTATGTACATCAGCTAAAATCGCATTTTGCATCATTTACGGTGTAAACCGCAAAACCATAGATACCGTACTACATTCAAGGAAGGTCGACTAAATAAATACTTCAAAATCGGTCGACCTCAGTTAAAAAGTATGAAAAAAAGTATTAAAGCCTGCCAACTTCCGTTTTAAATAACGAATAAATCCGGCAAAAAAGGATTCAAAGCGCGAAGATACGCCTGCGTTTGATCTTTGGCGTGTGGCAGCATGTTATAGCACTGAACGGCCACGTACTGCGTGCAACTTCAGCCACATTCCACTGATGTGCATGTTGCAGTACTATGCATTCGCCTAAGCAGCAGATTAGCCTTGAACGGTTTGGTTGTTCTAACGTGACGAAGTCAAGGACCCGATACCTCTGCCTTTGCCGGTGCATAAGAATTACGACTCAGACGAGTAGTGTTAGATACTCATTCTGAGCCACTGCATAAGTGCTTTTGCATGCATAATCACAGCTTCCATGAGGTTTGTTGCGAAGTTCGACATGATGTATAGCACCTGCTTTTGTTGTCTTGCAATACTGTATTGTAACAGCAGTGCAATACTGTATTTTAGCAGCAGTGCATCCAACTCTTGCTAGCAGCCCAATGCCATGAAACAGCGTGGTTACTGTACCCAACCATGGTTAAAGTGAATAAATAAACTGCCAAAGAAGCCGACCCTCGTAAAAAATATTCGGAAATTGAGCCGAGCTTCTAAGTCATTTACATTAACTACAGCAGGGCCCTACCTTATATGAAAATCGACCTTCCTTGATCGTAGTACGGTAGTAAGGTGCACATCCCTTTTATTCATTTGGTCACGTGCAAATTGTAGCAGTGAGTCAAAATTAGATGAAGGTAATACCAAGTTGAGGTTGCAAGTGCAGTACTTTGCAGTATGCCTGACGGCAAAGTTGTGGTCAGGGTTGCACGCGTCGAAGGTGTCGCTTGCGTTCGTATCAAACACGTACTGAATTGAACTAAACTGGTAGCAGGGTTGGGTCATACAAACTCGGTGTTCCGGCGTTGTTTGGCGTTGTCGCATCGGTCGCGATGGGCGACGCTGCAGTCGACTGTGTCATGATATGCCGCCGGCCTTCCGTGGGCATCACAGCTCGGTCGAAGCAAGTCTGTGTCACCGGACAACAGTACTGCAGTCACAGCTAACCTTAATCACGAATATCATACGAAGGCTCTGCACAGCAAAGTACTCTGGCGCAGCCACGTGGTCTCATGTGACAGCGTCTACGTGTTAGACATGACACAGCTCCCGAGCGAAGAGGAGGCAGAGACCTTGATGGAGCAAATAGACATGGTTGGCTGTACTGTGGTTCAGCCTCGATCGGATCTTGATACTGTGCTGTTCACAGATGCATTGACTCTAGAAGCTATTGCAGACGAAGCCCTAAGCTTAGACCCTACCTCCCTTGCAGCAATGACTGCACCTGCTGTGGCTTTTTCAATCCCTGTGCAGGTGAGCAATCATAGACAAAGAAACACGATGCTGGTAGCTTTGATTCCCTCGCTGGAGACGTTTGTGATTTGGTTGTCACTGGATTCTACCTGCACAGGCTGCCAAAGCTGTTCATTAGCAGCAGCTGTCACTGTTAAAGGTCCAATACAGTACCCCACAGGCAGATAAAGGGATGTTGCTTACACCACTGGAGCTGGACAAAGCTCCTGAAGGGGATTCCTTTCAGCATGCAGTTGTGTTTTAGGCAGAGTCGGTTGTAGCATGGTACTGAGTGACAGTCCTCAACAGATGACCCCTGCCTGTGTTGTGCACACCACGTGGTGTGTGACCTTGTTTGTTGGTCAGCATGGTACTGGAAGGAGTGCAGTGCACATCCATTTCAGCATGCAGTTGTGTGTAAGGCAGAGTCGGTGGTAGCATGATACTAAGTCACAATCCTTTTTATGTGACCCTTGCCTGTGTTTTTATGTGTGATGTTGTTTGTTGGTCAACATGGCACTGGAAGGAGTGCAGTGCACATCCATTTCAGCATGCAGTTGAGTAATTGACCTGCCTGAGGAGCCCTCAGCATCTTCTCTTTTCACCAGTCATGGTGTGCTGTCCAAGAGAGGGAATGAACTCAACATGTTATTTCAATCTGCCTGCACAGTCAAATAGAGCCACTGTCACAACGCTGCAGCCTGTAACATGGTTGCATGCTCACATAGTTTATGCCACACTGCACACTAGGCTGACAGCCAATACCCACTAACGGCGATTGACCAGCCACACATCACACAGGCAGAGGACCACTCACTTCATACCATTTTCAGCATCGCACCAACACCACGTGCTGAGTACTGTTCACTCTGTATCATGTACAACTTGCACAGGCAGGGGTCACATGCTAAGGAGTGTCACTCAGTACCATGCTGCAACCAACCCTGCCTTATACAGTTGATCAGTGAGTGTCAACACAACTCATCATGTTGTATTAGCATGGTTCCGAATGATTGGGCAAGTGCACACTCAGCAGCATGATGTGCAAAGGATCAGTGAGCAAACTGGCAAAGAAAGAATAATGGTCAATTATTTTTTTTGGATTAAAGTTGATTTTTTGAAATTATTTTGGATGTAATGACCTTTGATGTGGTGCAGTGTGGCATCCCCGCTTAGGCAGCCAGTAGTGTCTGCTGCGTGTGATGCCCAGCCTGGGTGAGTAAATGCAACCATCGGTTGAAGCAGAATTTGGGGTTGAAGCAGAATTTGGGGCGCAAATGGGAGCAGCTGCAGGTACAAATGGTAGCAAGTGAACAATTTTCAACATGTAGCCTCTGACAATGTGTGTTGTGTTTGTATCTAGAGTGCTGCTAGTGCCTGTTGTGATGGTTATGGTTTGAGGTATGACTGGATGTGTCTTTTGTTGGGGTCTGCAGCCATGGTAGGTGCTACCCCAGTTAATTTATCAATATGCAGGGGCATATTTTTGGTGAACCACTTCTGGAGTATTGCATGTGGCTGCTTCCAAGTGTCGGTGCTACCCCAATTAAGTGTGTCAATATGCAGGGGCGTGTTTTTGAGGGAACACTTTTGAAGTGCTGCATGTGACTGCCTCCAAGTGTCTTTGCTGTTATGTATCCTAATGGTTTATACCTTGAGATATGACCAACTGTTTGTCTTGTTGGGGTCTGCAGCCATAGCAAGTGCTACCCCAATCAAGTGTGTCGGTATGCAGGGGCATAATGTTGGTAGGACACTTCTGGAGTGTTGCGTGTGGCTGCCTCCAAGTGTCTTTGTTATTCTGTAATTTAATGGTGTGCAGTTTGTGATGTGGCCAGGTGTTTGCCTTGTTCTGCAGCCATGGGAAGTGCTACCTCGGTCAATTGTGTCAATACAGCTCCGGTCATAAGTCTTGTCCAGTGTGTGGTGCAAGTCTTTTCCCGCAATGACACAGCGCACAACAGCAACGCTGGTGCAAGTCAGACTAGACAGGCATTTTGTGTAACGATCTTTGTGCGGCTTCACCGCCGTTGAAAGCCAGAACAGCGCTATTTTGATATTGCTGAAGTCAGTACTGCTTTCACACTGAAAGCAAGGTGAAAGCAAAGCCCAGACTTGCAAGCTGTGCCAGGCACAGATAAGGTAGGAAGCAATACCCTTGAAGGCCAAAGGTTTGTGGCAAAACCAGGCAGCTGCAAAGTGTGGTATCCGGGTTCTGAAGCAAAGCAGCATATCGCAAGCAAGAGGCGTCGCACAAGAGATCACCAAAGGCTTGCTGCTTGCACAACTCCTGTGAGTGAGGAGAGGCTGTGCAATCAGCAAACCTTTGTTTTCGGTGCAACAAGTAGCAGTGGCTCACACTGTACACTACCTACCTGTCCACAGCCTGTGCAAAAAATATTGCAAGAGTAAGGCCCTCCCCTTGCTCCTTGACTTGGACTTGGACGATGGACGGCTGAGGGCATCAGCCTTTTCCTACTATTTTGTCTGTCTGATTTGTTTGGAACCTAGGATGAGTAACGTTTAGGTTTACGACGCAGCCATGCTGTACCTGTCACAGTGCTGTGTCATGCTGCATAAACAGTTTGGGAAAACAATTGGCATTCATATGCCAAAGGAATGCAGACATGCTGGACAAGACTTATGACCCAAGCTGTATGCAGGGGCATACTGTTCGTGTGTTCTCCTCAGAACTTGTGTTCCAGACTAGTAGAGCACTTCTGGGGTTCTGCGTGTGGCTGCCTGCCAAGTGTATATGGTATTCTGTACTTTGTTGGTCTATGTGCTGAGGTATGACCATGTGTTACCTTGCAGGGGTCTGCAGTCATGATAGCCAATACCCCGATCAAGTGGATGAATATGCAGGGGCAATATTCAATGGATTATACCTTGCAACATGACCATATGTTGACATTGTCATGTTGGGTTCTGAAGCTGTGCTAGTGGCTACCCCAGTCAGTTGTGTGAGTATACAGGCTGAACCAGCTTAGCCACCCTTTGCAGGGGGTGAACCAGCATAGGTACCCTTTGGGAGCCTACCTGCTGTTCTTTGACTCTTTGTAATTTGTGGGTCTGTGCTCATCAATGTATCGCAATGCGACATCCTCTTTTTCCCTTTCAGCCGCCTTTTTACTCTCTGCTGGATACTCTTCTTTGGAAAAGAAGAAAGAATAAGCTTTCTTCCTTTACCTGTTTTGTGAGGATCACGCCTGCTTCTGCAGCAGCTTCCCACCCATCCTGTTTGCTGATGTACATCATCTTGCCTCCCCTGGTGCTGTGAACACTTTGCCCTGTGTACATGTGGCAGTCCTTCAGATGCTTGGTCAGCCGCTGCTAGATAGCACTGCAGTCCATGCCTTGTTCGGCAAAGAAACAGGTCCCTTTCTTCAATGGCCTGGTGAGGTAGTTGGTGATGGGTTGGTCTGCTTCCAGCTGGGCTGTCACTGCCCACGGTAGCCATGTGCTGAAACACATGACATCGCAGGTCAGAGTGATGGTGTGTCCTCCCCTTTCGTTTTTGGTTCTGTCCAGCACCAGGTGCAGCTGGGAGCCTGGCTGCAGTTTCAGTGGGGGTTGAGGAATGGAATTGCTGACTGATCTGTTGGTAGATTTATGTTATAACATAATTAGCCAGTCTCATGCCACTGGCGTTAAAGCCTGTAGCTGTGGTCTGCCATAGTGTGCTGATGGCAAGGCCGTCTCTGATGTACAGGAGTTTCTGAATGCCTGAGCTGTTTGTTAGCCCTGTTCCTCTGCTGCAGTCTTGTATCCTTTGGTTAGGGGGCTCCATGTGGGGTTGTCTTGCTGGGTTGCAGCATTCCATTCCCCTGTCCTGCCTAGCAGCTCAAACTCTGTGGCAAAGTGTGATTTGACACCCGCCAGACTGCTGGGTGCTGCCACTTGCTGGCCATTGCCTGTGGGGGAGCCTGCATGGGTGGGGAGCCAGTGCTGGGTGAGGTACACTGCCAGGTCGTCTGGGGTCAGTGTCAAGCATACTTTTGGGCAGCTGGTGTTTGGCCAGCCATTCCATGCATTCATTGATGTATCTGCGCCTGGTGCGGTTGGTGTCCTCCTTCACTGCTTTTCCCACCAGAGTAGCTGTGTCTGCCAGGCCTTTCAGGTACATGCTGGAGCAGGCTGCTGACACTCCGAGGGGTTCCAGGGGTTGGGGTTGGGGTTCCCGGGGTTGGGATTGGGGTTGGCACATCATGCTTCTGCCCATGCTGTTCAGGATGGCTGTGTCATCATACCATGCGATCTCCTGTGGCAATGTTGTTACTTTGTGAGTCCTTCTGGTTCCTGGGTGCCTTGGGGGGGTCTGTGACCCTACCCTGGGGGGAAAAACGCATTGGGGTTGGTTGTGGGGTGCCCTGAACTCCCATCTGTTCAAATGCGGTAGTGTGCTCAGATTGCATCTGTGCTCATATGCACCCTGCAATGTTCCATGGGTGTTGGGTGTTGAGATCACAGGGGATTGGGGTTTGCATTTCATAATATTGGTGGATGCATTTCATAATCTTTACAAATGTTTATGCCATTTCCTCATGGCCAGGTTAGATCACTATGGTGTTACATCATAAGAAAAGTGCATTAGTTGAATGTGTGTGGACTGTTCATTTGGTCACATGCAAATTACAGCAGTGAGTCAAAATTAGATGAAGGTTATAACCACTTAGGGTGGCAAGTGCAGGACTTTGCAGTATGCATGACGGCAAAGTTGTGGTCAGGCTTGCAAGCATTGAAGTTGACGCTTGTGTGTGTATCAAGCACATACTGAACTGAACTAACCTGGTAGCAGGGTTGGGTCATACAAACTTGGCCCGCCCTCCAGCCTCGTGTTCTTCGTTGGGCCCTCCGGGATGCCCAGTGAGATCACAGGGGGTTGGGGTTTGCATTTCATGATATTGGTGAATGCTTTTCATAAAATTTAGAAATGTTTTCCCTTATGCCATTTCCTCATGGCCAAGTTACATCACTATGGTGTAATATAACTCAATGAAAGTGTACTTGTCAACCAATACCATAGACCAATATACTGTACTAGTCACCAAGTGAGTCAGTCTTATACTGTACCTTTATACAGTACTAGCCAAAGTGGGCTTATACGATGCAGGCTTGTTTACTGTACTAGCCACTACGTATTCGTATTCGGGATGCTGCTGGCCGTGGTCGAATGAACCAGATTTGTGACAGCTGTAAGATGCCGAAAGTATGCCAAGTCAACATACAATCAGATGGCAAATACTAGCAAACACATGAGTGGGGAAGTACCCTGCCCACGTGGGGCGATGCGAAAACCTCTTACTACTGGGCATCGTAATCGCGTGTGAAGGATCGACGCCACCCGTTGTGAACCTCCTGGTGAACCACGACGTTCGTGATTGAAGGATCCGGCTCAGCCAGCGTTTCTTTTTCGCCCTGCAGACACAATGCCTACATCTCTGAGATCATGCCTCTGCGTTCGACCTGACTGCTAGCTCTGCGTGGTCCTTGGCTTTCGGATCCCGTTGAGCTTGAGCTCAAGCTCGAGTGTCACCTGCTGGTGCCCTCCCCTTCGACTTCATGACCCAACCCACCGACCTGCAAGAGGTCCTCAAGTATGCTGGGACAGATTACCACACTGCTAGCAATGATGCTCGGTTGCGAATGAACAGCAGGCTCCGCCAAAAGGAGTTGGTGAGCTCCAGAAGCGATAGCTGCAGAAACCCAACCAGGTTTCATGTTGTCACCATTTTGTGCAGGCTCCGATACGCAGCAGCGCGCGGGCGGCTATGCAGATCGCAACGATTGTGACCTTTTCTGCCTTGCTGACCTCCACTGTGGCTACTCTCGCCGACCCTGCTGCCGAGCCACTAGCAATGCTGCGGACGCCTGCAACGCCAAGGTTGTTGTACGTCTTTGAGTACGACAGTATGACCGATTGGGAGGCAGTCACGCTGGATCAGGGTGCGACAGACGGTGTTCTTGCCTGGATGATGCAGCTGCAGGATCGACTGACGCTGACGACACAGACACCGCTTGGAGAAAAGCTTATGGTCAGCCTGAGTTGCTGCGATAATGTATAAATTGATATGGCCGCACGTAAACCTGCAGTTCAGCCGTTTTCTGAATACTGATTTACAGCATTGCTGCATCTCAGCTTCAGCCTTGTGTTGTTTAGAAGCCAAGTGTTTCTGACCGAGTCACCTCATGTCTTGTCGGGCGTTGTGTGTGCTCTGTACCTGCATATTTTGACCTTGCTCTTGCTATGGTAGTCAAGCTGGTGCTCATTTAACCTATAGTCAAAGTTGTGTATAGCTCCAATCCAGGCAAGATCGCAATGGTACCACACCCTGCTTACTCCTGCATCGCACCAAGACCCTGTTCAGCATGTATGCCTGCAAGCCAGGCGCTGTTACCAGTGTGTAGGTGTGTTTGAAACGTAAGCTAGCATTGTGCAGATGTTATTGATGTCTCCAACAAGCAAGGCTCAGCCCAAAAGCTAACTCAGGCTTTGTGACTGGATGGCCACTGCGTCTGATTCAGTCTATGCACTGCAGATTCCACAGCAATGGTGGGTGCCAGCTTGGAACAAAGACAGCAATTACAGTACTGACACCAGTCTGCAGGAGGTCATTCAGCTTCAGTTGGAAGCCAGTACAGACACAATATTGTTGCCCAAGTACCTACTTGTACTGTACCAGCTCAGTATGTGAGTGCCTACAAATTTGCTGGCACATGCTTGCACCTGTGCCATTTGTCATGATGCACGACGCGCCAGTAATTCCAGTGTTGCATTTGCATTTGCTGGGCTGGGCCAGGCTTGGCTGGGAGTTGCTACTGCTGTTGCTTTTGATTATGCATGCATGCAAATAACATTGTACTGTCCAGTACACCTTGGTATTCTGCACGGTTCAGAATGTTACCCTTGCATGACTGTGTGTCTATGACTGTGTTGCAGCATTCCCGGAGGCCCCAGCCCTGATGATTTGCTTGTGACAACAGCCAAAACATTCTGGCAGGTAGGCTTCTACAGTCACTGCTGCGCATACAACTCAGGTAATGAGTACCTTTTTGACCAGCATTGTAGGCAGAAACAGGCTTCCTTTACCCCTGTTTTATGCCCCAAACCCACAACTCTCACACAGGTCCGCAAGATCCCCCTGGGCCAACATTGCTCTTGTCACCTGTACATGATCAGCTCTTGTCATCTGTGCATGATCAACATGACGTTCTCGCGTCAGTTAAGAAACTATCACAGGGACGTGGCCTTTGTGTTTGGTTGCTATGCAACACATTACGTGCAGAGTTGATTGTCTCGGTACACATCTGTCTTGGTGTCAAGGCTGCAATCAGGTCTCACCTACCAGCAGCCTACTCACTGTCTATTGACAGCAAATCTTTGTGAATCTAAACAAAGGTGACACATATGGACTTATGTGATCTGATTACAGGTGGTAGAAGCTTCAGCAGCAGCCAACAAGTTTGTATCCAGACCCAGTCTTGACCTCCCGGAGGTTGAAGTTGTGCCTATCCAAGACCTTGTGGTAGCTTTTCCCACCATGAATGCTGTTCATGGCCAGGATAGCTGGTGGGCAGAACATGTCTCTGAAAAGTATGGAGACCACTCGGCTTGGGATGTGGCTAGGATCATTGAGATGCTAAAGACATTTTTTGCTGTGTCTGGGGCTATCAGCTTGCCTGATTTGGCTGAATATGAGTGGCGACTAGACAAGGTAAAATCCAACTGAATTGGCGGCATGCATGACAGGCATGGCAGTAGCACAAGTCCCGGCAAACATTCATGAGGGCCAATACTTTTGGTGTACTATCCCAGCATCAACACATCATCTAGTGTACAGCTTGGAAGTGCAGACATGTTACAGTTTGTTGTTGTGTAGTATGTATGTTGCAACTGCAACACAAGGGATTGAGTTTTGTATTTTGGCAAACTGCCAAAATATTGTCATCATTGCTAGTACTACCTGTTACTACATAACCGTGGTCTTGGTTTTTGCTTGCAGCTCATCATGCATGACGTCTTTCAGACTCATTACCATCAAGACACCAACAGCCGCTTTCCCCACGTTCCTAGCATCCCTGTTTCCATCCCGGTGGACTACCACACTCAGCTTGGCATCTGTTATACAGCACGCTACGAGCAGTCGCAACAGCAGCAGACGTTCTCACAAGAAGATGTTCGAAGCACTGCTGCAGCGCTGCTGCATGCAGTGCAAGAGCTGGAACTTGACACAGATGCTCACAGCATTCAGCAGAGTAACCAAGAGAGCAAAGGAAGACCTGTGCGCAAATATGTCATCAAGCGCAACTACTCAGGTACGTTCCGGCTTTAGGACACAATTTGGACATGTGCTGTTTTTATCCAGCTGCAACAGCTGTGTGCATGCAGCACGTGAAAGGCCCAGACATTGATGTGCGCCAGGGTCCGACTAGGGTACAGTTGCGCAGTTCTCTGCTTACACACTTTTAGACATGTGTAATTTGCGTTCTGGTGACTGATGCATTAGGACATTTTGAAGTATTATCACAGTGGTTGTACAGCCTGTGTAGTCGTCTCATGGGGCAAGTATTGTACGTGGTTGATATTGCACGTGTGTGCCAGAACGAGTGAGCCAGCATCATTGAGGTTGCTGAGGTTTGGCTGATGCATCTGCACTGTCTCTGGATGTGTACACTAGCTGGAAAGATTGAAAAATTCAACAGCAGCTGAGTATCTTATTTGTCAAGTTTCAGCCACCAGGGCTAGCCTTGACAGTATTGTATCGTAGACACTCAGTTGATGCTTGCTGGCACAGTCAGGCTAGATCCCCTCACAGTGGAATCAAACAACATCAGCAGTTACTGAATACGATGTGTGTTGTGCAGCCGGCGGCAAAAATGTTTTTATATTTACTCTGAGGAGCCAAACCAACTGGCAGTCCATCAAGGCAGAGTCATTTGCTGCACAGCAAGGCCATCTTGATGTCAGCGGGCAGGCCACACAAGTGGGTCCACCAACAGCTGGCGGCGCAGTCTCCGATTTGTACATGGATCTTGACAATTCTCTGCAAGATGCGCAAGAGCTGTTCAAGGCTGCTGAGCGCATTGTGGCAGAGTCGTGTGGAGAGAAGTGGTTGTTGCAGCCCTTCATTCCCGACATGGAGATAAATGAGTACAGGTGCATACATGCATTTCTTGCACCGTGACATACATGCTGCACAGCCTGTAGACACAAGCTGGTGGTCCACAGCAAACGTTGATTCTTTGGTAAGTTCTAGTTTAGATCTGCCTCAGAGTAGCAGCACATCAGTCATGTCAGTTCTGGGTCCAATTAGACTTGAAAACAGCTCTAGAGCTTGTCCACTGGCAACATGCCGTCAGAAAAACTTAGATCGATCCCTGAAGACAGGCAAACAGTGCCCTTGCAAAACGTAAGCAAAAGTAATGCTGTTGCAAATCACAACCAACAGCAATTTTGTTGCTGCAACTACTGGCAAGCCCTGCAAGAGCATTGCTGACTGCACGTGATTGTGGTACTGAAAACAGCAGAAGCTGTTACATCTCTTGTTTGAGCACACTCAAGCAGCTCACAAGAGGGTCAGTACCTGTTTGACGACTCACACAAAGGAACAGAGCCGCACCCTCATTTTCTGTGCTGGTTCAGATTGCTCAAATGGCAAGCCATGATTGCTGTGGCCTTCCAACTATTTGCGCAAACCAATCCATGTTTGTTGTGCATCAATTTTCCTGCAGTGGTGTGTGTTGCAGTTTTCAGAGTCAGTGAACTTGCTGCAATAGCTACTTGTAAAGTACACCCCCCCCCCCCCCCCGCCCCTGCACCCTGTGTTAGTGAAATGTTGTTCCTTCTGTAGCACACACTGTCACCTTGTGAAAGTCCAGCTGTGCTTGAACACAACAACAAGGGAGAAAACCTGGTTTGCACTGTCTACTGCACACAAGCAAATATTTCGGATGTGATTGTTTCTTCAATGACTGTTGCTCAGCTGGAATGGCAAATGGCCGTCTTATATTGCAAATACAACAGGGAAATTACTCTTACTGCTATGAGATTCATTGCGTCAGTTGCGTTGCAGAGTCTATTTGGTAGGGGGAGCAGAGGCCACTGGTGGGAGAAACGATACAGCCATGGTCTACACTCCAGCTTACCATGAGTTCAATGACAAGGGCGAGCGTCAGGTTTGGGTTTGGAATGTGACCCTCCCGCTTCATTTCTTCTCCAGAGCCCCTGTTACTTTTGATGAAGGTCAGCTCCTTTGGCTCGAAGCAGCTGAAGCAGATTTTGCATGCTGTATATCTTTTGCCTTCTGTATTGACCTCCTGCTGCTGTCTGTTTATATTTCTCTCTTGGCAGTACTGCTGCGCATGGTTTTTCCCTTGCATCTGCATTCCCTACCACCCCTTTATTTGTTGTTAGGGACTAAGCTGCTTGAAAATGACCAGAAGGCAGAGGCAAAATGTATGTGCTAGTTGAGCACATGGTGTTGCATATACGGCTTGTTGCTTCCTTTTTCTTCCGCAATCTCAGCAATCTCAGGACGGTCATGTGTAAACTGCAAGCCATCAATAGTCTTAGTATCTGCAATGCTGGTTATACATGCAAGGTGTACACTCAAATGGTCAAAGGGCACCATTTATTCAAAGGGTGAGACCAGAATCCTACCCTTAGATATAGGTCGGGACTGCTGGCACGTTTGCAAAGCCACTAATTGTGAAATCCACGCGATTTACAGATCACAGCTTGAGGGTTGGCTTCAAATAGTACAGTGCACTAGAGCGGTCTCTCCAGTGGAGACTTTGTTGGCCTTCTCCTGGCTTACAGCGCCCCTGCCTGCGTGCCTGCCCTAATCATGACACTCCTGTTCATTCATTTGCCAATGCAACTGCAAGTTGACATGTCAGTCTGTGCCTCAGTCTCAGTTTAATTTTGTCTCTTTTGGCTAAATGTGGCTCTGTAAGCTGCACTCACCATAATGACATTGTAAGCAAGCGCAATTTCACCAGACAGCCAGCTTGCAACTGCACATGTGGTGCAGTGAAACCGTGGGTGGCTACATATATGGCAGACAGGCTTGACTTCAACAGCAGCCATGTCGATGAGTATCAGCTCAGCTACTTCCCATTCCCAATTTGGCGCGATGAGAGCATGCATGATCTGCTTGTGCGTGTGGCGCTGAGTGCTGCTGATGCTGTGGCACAATCGGGCAGGTCTATGAGGATGGGGCAACATGTGATGCTCAGGGTAGATATTGCCCTCACAAGGCAGGGAAATATGGTCAGTGCCTGCTGAACTGCTTTCCGCTGGCATTGTAGTAGGCTGACAAGTATCTCCCAAGTGGAGCCCGATAATGAGTGAAACGTTCACACATTGACTTAGCCCTAAGTGCACGGTAGTCTGCATTGATGCTGCTCTGATGCAATCAACATCTTCATCTGGAGCCTTGGTGTCATTGTGTGATGCACAGTTTGCAAAAGATTGATACTCACAGCATTGCATCTTGTTTGGATATCAAGGCTGCAAACACAAAGCCAGAAGACATACATTTTCCTTTATTTCGGTGATGCATTGGGATGCTGCTTTGCAGGCCAAGCCTTTCATCAGCGAGGCCCATGTGTTCAATGATGCTGGCCTCAGCTTTGATGTCTGGCCACCAAGAACTGGCAGCCTGACTCCAGATGCAGCAGCAAAGTCTATTGCCATGGATGTGGCAGACAACTCCTCACACCATTCTGACCCCATGGACAGCAGTGATCTGGGCCCAATGCGCCCTGAGGATCACACTTGCTTTGCTGATTTAGACACTATTGCTGCTAAACACAAGTACCGTGCTGGTGGTGACGCTACCGCTGTTGGGAGTGTAGCAAGCTTGAGTGATGGCAGCAGTGTGGCAGCAGCTGGCAAAGTCTTTGGAAGTGACATGGACATCAGCAGGGGATATCTCTTGGCTTTGAAACTGTGGGAAGAGGCAGCTGCCACTGTGAACACAATACGTACAAGCACCACGCCTTTGGGAGCTGAATAACTTGATGGGTACATCCACGCATGGTGGATGGTTATGGCCAAGGGTGTTGCATCCTTGATTGAGCCAGCTTTTTTTTCTGGGCAGCACCTTGCTCGGCCCGCCTCGTTGGCAGATGAGTTGTGCAAACAGTTGCTTCAGTGACCCATGCTTGTCAGCTGTTAGCACACCTGTTTGCAGTTGCTGTTTGTCACAGATTTTGTGCTGCTGTCTCCCTTGTATGCATTCACGGACTGAGTATGTAACAGGGAGACATGTTTTGAGCCGATGACTTGAGCCATCAATTTGAGCACACCTGTTTGCTTTAGCACAATGTTCCCAAAAAAGGTCAAGGCAAACCATACAAGCCTACCCATAGGTTGTGATGCTGCTGCTTGATAGCTTTTAGCTACTTAGAGGTGTGAGTAAAAACAAGTGTTGGTACAAATTGTTATAAGCTGTGCATTGTCAGCTTTTCATCAATTGAAATAGAAACGTATACTACAATGGTTTGCGATCCTTTGAATCTTTTTTGATTGAAAGAGCTTGTGAATTTTTACTACTTTTCGGTTTTCCAGAAAAATTGTGTTTGCTCAGGATTTCAATATCCTAATAAAGCAGAGCAGAGTGACGCCTTCTTTTTGGTTTTGCTATTTTTGCTGCCTTTCTTTCCTCACTTTCAGATTATAGCCAACAGCAATAGTGTTCAAAACGGCCAAACGTTGTGATGTTTCCTTTCAGGGTTAGAAGTGTGACTGGAGCTCTCAGTTGTTGTTCTGCATATTCAAAGTGACTAGTACAGCACTTACAATGTCCTTGCACGATACCACTCTGCACGATACCACCAATCATTGCACACCAACATTCAGCACCAGCACATGATAGCGTGTGGCAGTGCACGGAAGAGATGCAGGATTACAATGCAGGTTAGCCCTGACATGCCAGGCATTAGTCAGGGTGAGAGGCACTTTCAAATTTACCGTAGTACATTCAACAATGAGTTGGGAAGCACATGAACCTGCTCCTTAGGTTCCTAAGTATGGATAATGAACTTATAGTCATGTGTGTGCAGAGACGTGGGAGTGGTTGTGTGACAGTCTGCCATTAACAGCTTTTCCTCCTTATGACTGACTCACAGTATAGTCATGGCTGACCTGGCCATATAGTATGGCATAATATGACTTGCCAAGTTGGGTAAACCAAAGCCATATGAAACTCTCTGTACCCCCAGGGGAATCCACCAATCATCTAAAGCTGATTCAAATTTCGTATTGCGACCCCTGAGGGATGCTGAGTCACCATGTGATGGCAGTTTGGGGATGCTGATTTGTGTTGCAACATTTTTAGGGGATTGCACACTTGCAGGGTCTCACAGTTAAGAACGCTATTGCTCTGGCTAAAGCCAAAGTGGCAAAGGACAAGAGACAGAGTGAGAAGTAGGCACCCAAGATGTTGGCAAGTAAGCATCAAGCTTACCTCCTGTGCGCATCAACACATTGTATTCCTTTGTGGAAGATGACTCCCTGACTATATTGTACTGTACTGCTCAGTCAACAAGCTTGCATAGCTCAATAGTCCTTGAGTGACGTAAGTTTGCATGTCAACATGCAAAAACGTAGCTTGGCACCTGCCGTTCGCACTTGGTGTTTCTTAGGACAAGGGTGCAAGACCCATGTTGGCAGATCAAGAAAAGAGAAACAAGGCCAAACAGGATGCAGAAGTATAACAATAATTGTTGTAATGATCATGATTGTCATGACATCCATAATCAATGAAAGCAAATGTCAGCAGATTTTGCTCAATGGCACATTTCTCTTGCCCAATTAGTGATGGTGCAAGCACTATTGACATGTACAACAGGAATGTAACATACACATTCCCAATCAGGCCCCCTTGTGCAAGTCACAGAGGCAGACTCAGATGGGTCAACAAGTGGAGAGGATTTGGAGGTAAACACCCCAGTGCTCATCCTACCGTATCATATTGCTTTGCTGACTTGGTCGCATGACTGTTGTAAGCTTTGCATCATGGATGAGCATGACTTGCTGATCTTGCAACTGTTTGTACAGTTCAGGACAGTACAAAAAGCCTCACGGTTGAGTGCATTGTTTGATTATGAGCACTCACTTGTGAGTGACGTTGCTGTTGAGTAAAACCATTTCTTCACATGGACACTACTGCTTGTAGGACTGCTCCGCAGCATCAAACAAAGATGCTAGGCCTAGGGTTACAGCAACAAGCCCACCTGTATTGCGCAATGAAGGACAGAAGTGCCACACACACAAACCCTAAGTGCCAGACAGTGCCGAACAGAGGACCAAGGCTTGAGTGCCTTTGTACAAATGTGCGCCTGGATGTGGCTTCACCGCCGTTGAAAGCTACCACAGCGCTTTTCTGACATTGCTGAAGTCAGCATTGCTGTCACAGTGAGAATAAGATCAAAAGCAAAGGCCAGGCTTTCAAGCTGTGCCAGGCATAGATAAGGTAGGAAGCGATACCCTGCAGGGCCCAAGGGTTGTGGCAAAGCAAGGCAGCTGCAAAGTGCAGTATCCAGGTTCTGGAGCAAAGCCGCAAATTGCGCACAAGAGATCACCAAAGGCTTGCTGCTGGCAGAAACGCTCCTCTGACTCAGGAAGAGGCTGTGCAATCAGCAAACCATTGTTTCCAGTGCAACAAGTTGCAGTGGCTCACACTGTACACAACCTCCACAGCCTGTGCAACAGAACTTGCAAGAGTAAGGCCCTCCCCTGGCCCCTTGACTTAGACTTGGACGACAGACGGCTGAGGGCGTCAGCCTTTTCCTAGTGTTTTGTCTGTCTGTGTTTCAAATTTTGCATAGAACCTAGAATGAGTAACATTTAAGTTTGAGACGCAGCCATGCTGTGCCTGTTACAGTACTGTGTCGTGCTGTATGAACAATCAAGGGAAAAGATTGACATTCACATGCCCAAGGAATGCAAACATGCTGGACAAGACTAGTGACCAAAGCTGTAACTTGTGAGCTGGTGTGTACAAACATACATAATGTGATAGGTGGTACTGGCATTAAGCTCTAGCTGGGGCAGCCTACTGTGTCTTGTCCGATAACAAGGCAAGTAGCCAAACCTTTATTGAGGGTGCAAAATCAATGCATTGAGATGATAAACTTTGCTTGCTGCAGCAGAAAAAGCTCAAGGGTACCAGGCACAGCTCTGTAGAAAAGCCATGGCCAAATGAATCAAGCAGCAACAGGCCTGCAGTATGCTGCTTGCACTCAATTGACTGTGCAGCAGCTACACATGTGACATGTATAAAATAGTATCAAAGCTCAAGCACCTTGTAACCTCCACCCAACTCTACCTTGGTGCGGCCGCATGGTGCGGCTGTATAGTACATGCTTGCCTGCACACCCGACTGGTCGTCACACGTTTGCTTGAATACAGACTTTTGCCCTCAGCCGAAGCTTTGGGTTCCAATATCGTTTCTACACCATTACTGCACACTGTGTAGAAAAGTTCATTACTAGGGCTGCCTACCCGTATGCCACAAGGCAAAAGTGACATACATGTATATAGCATATGTTGACTACCCCAGCTGTGTAGATGTATCGATTCAACATAACACTACAATTCAGAAACTGTCTATCTTTCGAAGTTCTGTCTACTCCGGTTATATTCGTACCTCGCCATAGGAAGCATCCCAAGTTGATGATGTGAACAGAGTTGGAAGACATGAAGCTGCTACCCGTATGCTTTCAAGGAAAGAGTGACACAAGGGATATGTCTTTCAAACCCGAGCGGTGTAAATGTCTCGACCAACATAGTATCATGATTCAGAAGCTGTCTACTATGCAGATGTGTCTGCTCAGCAGCTCACATATTTTCTGAAGATTTGTCGTTCATCATGATAAAGAAGCAATCACATTCATGAACAATTGTACGCATATGCCACTCTGCCATTTTGAGCTTTTTCCTCAACTGCCGATCTGAAATGCTCCCGGCGTGAAAACACTGGAAATTTTCGAAGGTGGTAAATTATTCGTGGCAGCGGGCAAGGACAGCGATCAGCCCGCAACGGCCTCAGCTAGCTACCGTCGCGTCGCAGAGCTTTTGAATACACAGCTGTGTGTTTTATGACATGAGACTCATGCTACACTGAGTGTAGCACCTTCACAGGACCCATATGTTATGATACTCCCAGAATGCGCGCTCTGATACACGTGGAGTGACATGCGCTGCAGCAGCCATGCTTGATGATATGTTGTTCCGCAATTGTAGTGGGGTGGGGCGCGGTGGGGTGGCCTGGGGTCGGTGGGTGAGGCTGGCGTGGGTGCTGTGTGAGGTGGGTTCGCGGGGCCTTCAAGTTTTATGATGAATCATGTTGTGACCACTTTCCTCAGCCCTGTTTTGCTGTGACAGAAGCAACTGGCTTCAGCGACATCACACAAGCTGTGTCATCGTTTTCGTGCGAAGCCTTTAAAGATTGTCACACAGCTTACAACTATCTGCTGACTGGTAGTCGGAGCTTGATATCAGCAGCGCGCCTGCAGCGCGCTTCAATACTGATGGACGGCAATTATCTCGAAAGCTCAACGAAGAGGAGATACGTAAAAAGCTATGCAGTAGCTAAATTTATATATAGTTATATGCTGATAGTAGTTGAATCAAATGTCTGCAATCAAACATGAAAATTGTCAGCCTAATTTTGCTCCAGTGACAACTACAAGTTGCATGAGGGCAAGTCGTAGTCGCTGCCAAAACCCCGGGTGATCGAGAAAGGAGCATTGCATGTTGACCTGGTCGTCCGGAACATGTAAGTGTTTCTTCCTTTGCGGCCCTCATACAAGTATGTGCTGGATCCTCGAAGCAACATCTCTGTCAGATTCGATAATTTTAAAACAATGTTTTGTACGCAATGACCTGGTATCTTGGGAAACATTTGTTAACTTGCTAAAGAGGCACCTGTGAGCAATTTCGGCAATCCTGACGGTCACATGTCAGTGCCATTTGTCAAGCTAGTTGGACACGGTCGTGCGCGCTTCGAAACGAATTCACAGCACGCAGGTGCATGGAAACAGGCGCCGCAAGCAATATCTTCGGTGTTTATAAATGGTCTTTGTCACTCTTGCCCATCTGCGAGACAGAACCGAGTGCCGCTGTGACGGAATGAGTGATTGCATGGTAGCTTGCAAAAAAGCAGTTCAGCCAACTCGTTTTAGACAGTCAACTGAGTTGACGGACCAATGACCTGAAGTGTGTGCATACAAAACGAAGTCTTCAATTTGAAATCAAAATATGAGACAACTTTTTTACCTCTAGGCAAAAAGGCAAAAGTTTCAAGCTGCAAGAACAGCAGGACAAAATGCTGATCAAGATGGAGACTCACGCAAAAATTGAACCAAGTTTCAACTCCAGGCACTTCAGCTCGAGGCAAAACGACCTCGAGTTCGAAGGCGTCGCAAAAGTGCCTTCAGGGCAAAAGTGAAAGCATCATCCCAGCTATTGGTTTTGTCAATGTTGTGCCAGTTGATGAGTCCAGAGCGTGGTTGGAGTGAGTACTGATACACATGAGCAATATCTGCAATCTTTTGAATACGTGCATGTCTCTCATTTGAACTGTACTGTCTGAGAGCTTCATACAAGTGGTCCACCTCGGTCTTGTCATGCATCATGACTAGCTCATGTGGATCTAAAATGTCAGACCAAGGGAAGTGTTGTAGAGTTTCTGTGTCAAAGAAGACCGGGATACTGCCTGCAAGAAGACAATCAAACGTAGATTTGCGGGTAGGCGAATGGCCAGGTGGTTGCATACAGAACCAAGAGGAGCTAGCATTCTGCCAAAAAGTTTCGACGTAAGCTTTGCTCTCATGAACATCCCAACCAGGAAGGGAATAAACACAATCTGCAGTGGCATCTAAACAAGCTTGATGCAGTTGGTAACGTACATCGTTATCAGGATGGCGGGTCAGACCAAAGCTTTGGAACACCAGATGGCTCTTATTCTTCAATGCATGTTCAATAAATCTATTTGTGGCTAAGCCAGGATGCTGATGATAAGCTGACGGGTAAGGAACTTCAATAATTGCAGGGTCTGCCCACCCTTCAATTGTTAAGATATTGATGCCCTTCTCAATGAGAGCCTTTGAGTCAACGTTTGCATAAGGTAGAATTCTTGGGATTGTCATGAAGTGCGGCTTGTCTGGTAGGTGTGGCAGTAAATTGGAGATGTCTGATATAAACTCTTTGACCCTCTCATACTGATCCTTGTCACACCCTTCCTCTGCCCACAGCGTCAACAGAGGGATATAGACAATGTCTGCTAGCTGGCACTCCTCCACTATCAAAGGAGAACGTCCGATTTGTTGAGCAAACCAGAACTCCAGACTGAACTGGTCTGTCGACCACAAGTCTTGCTCGGAGGACACAACGTCTCCAAAAGGGGACGTTACACCAGTGGTTTTCCAAGGGTTACACCTGTAGGCAATCATCACAGCCTCACAAGGTACTTCCAAGGTGCATAGTACTGGGGCGAGCAAAACATCTGTCATCGCCCGCACCCCGGTTTTTCTATGGGTTGGTCAATCCGGAATTTTTCTGGTATTGGTGCGATGCACAGCCGGGGCCGAGACCAGGGATGTGCGCGAGCCCCAAAGACGATTGTGATCTCCGCAATCGAGACCAGCAAGAGACAGAGCCGTGCGCAGGGCATGGTCTATAGCTAGGAGTACACAACGTAGCTTATTCCCCGCGGCAGCCAGTCCGGCGCAAGTACTCTAGCTTGATTGGTATCGATCGCTGTACTCGGATATTAAGTTTATATAAGCGTGAGAACCCTGGTACGAGCCGTTAGCAGAAGGAGCTACCTGGAATTGAGACCCAACGACACGAGACAAAAACACGGGTGCCCTGAGTTGATTTGAGTGAAAGCGTCCGGCGCTGAAGCAGCAAAATAAGAACTTCTTTTCATGTCATGTGATCAACGTGACGTGTAATCGTGAAGTATATACGTTGAATTCGTAAGTTGACATGCTGTCATGCGTTGCGTGTCGTCATCCTGAATCTCGTCCAAACCGCGTTCGCCCTGGCTTTCTGCCCCCTGATCTGTCATCTGGGTTGACAATCTAATACACTGACGATCCATCGACATTTCACACACCCATTATTGCCTGGAGCTGTTTGGGTATGAACTGCAGGCTGCGATGTGCAGGTTTCGCTGCTATGCTGCTCATGTTTCGTTTCGTGACCGGCTCAGACGAGGTGTCATGGCATAAATGCACCGATGAGGCTTACTCCAGCAGATCCCTACAAGACACTCGCACATGTCATTTCAAGAGAGTTTGCATCAATCGCAACAGTGGAGTCATAGAGTATCATGCACCTGAGCAAACCGATCGGCTAGCGAGCGATGTCTTGAGCAAACCTTTGATCACCGACGCCTGGCACGAACAGAAACTGGACGCTTCCTGGTATCCAGACACCCCGCATTTTGAGACCAGCGTTGTCCTGGTGCCAACAAAGTTCCCGTCCGCCACAGTACAAGAGACTGTTGTCTATACTGATCCAACTTATCCAGGAAATTTCGGCCATGCTCTTGGTGAATACGGCTTGTCTGCCTATCGACTACTGAGCAAGTTTCAGCTACTGGACAGCAAGGTCCAAGTCATCTATCAAAACAGGGACTGCTCAGATTACAAGAACGAACCACACGCATGTGCCATTGAACAACATGTGACACGGACATTTTCAGATAGGCCTCCGTTCAAGCTGCAGAATGGGACATTAGGATCTATCTGCATGCAGGATCTGGTGGTAGGCACCGCAAGCTTGTCAATGAGCCTTGGACCTGATACTGATGCCGCATTTGACCAATATGTGCAACATATTGTCCACCAGCATGTGGCAGACAATGTGATTAAAGCTCAACGTCTCTTACTGTTCCGCAAGCATGGCAAAAGAAGGATCATCAACATTGAGCAGATTCAGGCCCATTTGCAAAGTACATTTAAAGTTGATGTTGATGTGATTGACATTTCTCATCTGACATTTCATGAACAGATCAAACAGGTCAGGAACGCAAGCATAGTCATCTCGCCATGTGGTGGTCTGTCGTTTTCAAGTGTCTTTTTGCCTGCTGGAGGTGTAGCCATTTTCCCTGGGTATTGGGATCCTGTTGCGAACTCCTCTGCAAACATGGAGGAGTATATATACAACAGATTCACAACCTTCAGTACAATGTACTACAATGTTGACTTAGATGAAATTTCAGTTGACGCAGCTGGGGCAGGCTTGGAGGAACGATCTAAGTACCGTGATTACGGCAGCACAATTTTAAATTTGGATAAATTGACATCCAAGGTACACTCAGCCTTGTTGAGAGTTGAAGGTGCATATGGCTGGCACAAGTCATTTCACCGGAAGAGGTGCTCAAGGTCTGCAAGGGCATTTGATCAGCTGTGTTAACATACTTTGTTACTATAGTATTTGTTTTGTATTGGGATGTGGAGGACCCGTGTAATATTGCACCCACCACATGACTTCAAGTACTTTGGCAACCTCTTTCCAGGCAGCATGCATCATTTGCAAATGATGCTGATTAGACTCATGAACAGCTGTTTTGAGTGCTGCCTAGACATAGACCAGCGGGCCCGCTACAGAATAGGTAGACTAAGTGTACTAGTGCTATGCAACCATACATTTCATGTATTGTTTTGTGATCCAATGTAATGATTCTGAAAGACACGTCTCTTTGGGGTGGACCTTGTGGCATGCCTTTGTCAGATCCATCAAGCATGCAATGTATACATGTAGACACACGTCATGCATATGCTGGGCCTGGTGCGCTTGCACTTCACGCAACTTAATTCTGCATGCCTAGCAGAAGGCAAATTTGAACTGTGCATGAGCTTCCCATGAGCTTCCCATGAGCTTGACCAAACGTCTTCTCTTTTCTAGCAGACACTGTCTGGGTGCTACTTTGCAGTCTTGCCGCAAAACTTTCCAATGGAACTCAAGACAAGCACCTGACAGTGGCACTAGGTATACTCAAGCTTGCATCTGTGAATGTGTCGAATTTGCAGCTGCAGCATTACATGTGTGACAGACGTGAACTGTCACGTTTCAGAAGTGTCACTAAAAAGACGCCATCCTCGTTCCTTGATTGCAATTGGCACGCACATTGAGGGAGCAGCTGGCTGCTGCGACTTACATGATGTTGCACGTAAACAGACATGAAAAAAAAGAAAACATCACGCCGTTTAGGCATTGTATAAAGAGAAGCTTAGGCTGTGCCTAGGCTTAGGGTGCCTAGGCTGTGCCTAGGCTTAAGCTTCTCGAGGTCTGACATGCAATAAGCTGAAGTATGGCAGGTGCTATGAAAGATTCAATTGCAGATGCTCTAGATCTGCAGACAAACTCCTTCCAACAACTCTCAAGCAGCCTGCAGCCTGCTGATTGCAGAGAGAAGGACCGCATGAAGACTTGAATGCAACAAGCTATGCACAGAAAACAGCAGAATTATTTCAGCCCTGATCTGCAACTGTAAAAGGTGACTGCTGGGTCGGTACCCATATGCTTATATCAGGCCCCCCCAAAAGATGACTTGGTTTCAAAGTGCAACAACAGTTTGCGTTACACTGAGTGAATTTTCACAATAGGCCTACAGCTATTTGCTAAGGTGCTTGCATTGACTTCACAAACTGAAGAAATCTTCAGCCAAAAATCTTGTGCCACACTCAAGTCGCACTGTGCCCCAAACCTAAAATACAAGGTGTATGTACCACACGTGGAGCTTTACTCAATATCTGAGCGATCACTATGTATCAATGTTGCCTTTTCCCTTCTTACAGATTCTGTAACAGTTACTGAAGTAAAATATAACACCCTTCCAACATTGGAAACTTCCTTGCTGAGCCTGGTCAACTGTGTAGGCATGGCATCATCCGCTCTACTGCAGCATTTGTATGCAGCAGTTGTATACCATGGCATGTGATAAACAAGGCAATGCAACTGTGCATTCAAGGAAGACTGGATGTCACTGAGTCATTGACAGTAACAGCCAATTTACCAGCTTCTACTACTCACTTTAGCTGCTGGAATGTATGCCCAACATCTGTCAAAATTCCATGCTCATCGTACAGACCATTTGTGGCTTCAGGGTGGTCTGTATGAAGAGCAAACCAGGCATAGCGCTCCACAAATGGCAAGGTATCTATCATGTCAGCACAGGCCTGCATAAAGTCTGCCTGTTCCTGTGGAGATGCATACTTTCCAATGTTCCCACCCCACCAATTTATCATAGCAAACTCAGTCAACCAGATGGGCCTCTGCCATTTAGTATGAATCTTGTGAAGGAAATTGTACAGCGCATTGACGTTAGTGCTAACGTCAAATGTATCCAAACGACTATAGTAGTGTACACACATGAAGTCAACTCGGAAGCCTTGCGCTGCTGCTAAACTCATGAACGGCCCAACCAATCATGTCAGACCCATCAGGTGGATCAGCAACAGCAGGACTCCCCAAGCGAAGCCCTGTGCTCATCAACAGCGGCCAAGCCTCAATAGCTTGCTCTACGCTCATATTGGCTTGACTTGCAATGTCTGGCTGCAACATCAGTACATACTCCTTAATTGCATATGCTGTAGCCATGCACGCAATGTTACATATGTGCAACAGCATCATACCAGCAGTGCTCTAGTATGTGAACACAATTGGATGAGCAACAGTTGTGCACAAACTTTGAGATATTCTGCAATGAAGCCAGTCATCACACACACACACACACACACACACACACACACACACACAGATACAAGCCACATCTCAACATTGCAAGTGGAGTGTGCACCAGCATGTCATGTAGGGCCCATGGGTCTTTGAAGCACTACCTCATTAAAACCTAGTAGGTGTTGGTGCTGTGCTGTATCCTGCAGGTTCTTGAGGTTGATACTGAGATCATTGAGGCCCCATATCATAGGAACAAACTCGGTGTTTGCTGGTTTGTCAAAACCTCCCAAGCAGGGACCCCAAGAGTAGAACCATGACACATTAGCATTGGCAATGTCTGCCTCTAGGGTTGGCATTTGCCAAACTCCAATGCCCTTTTTTGAGAAAGGGTGCAGTGATATTGAGTCTGTGGTTTGGCACACACTGCTGCCATATTGCCCCAATCCCTGCACATAGTTTGATGCCGCTGTGCACACTGTTGCTCAACCAAATCAGTGGTCATAACCAAAACCTACTTGTTGCAATCGCAATGACAGTTTTGCAAGTATTAGTGGGGCCAAGAGCAAAGATTAGACCCCAAATTTGGGGTCCGGAGCAAGAACAATGACATGCATAGCTTTTCTAAGTCAGGTCGTTGCTCCTCATGCCTTGCACTGCAAACAAGACTACCTGTCATCCAAAGGCTTTTCTGCATATGAATGTTGAATCACCTGATTTGCGGGGCATGCGGTGCACTGATCATGCTGCATAGCAACACTCAACTGTGTAAGGGCCTGAGCATGGCACCCACATGTGCTGTCATGATGCCCTGAACTGCATCGCACACACATCGTGATTGACATCTGATACCACTCAATCTCAAGGACCAGTGCTGCACTGAACAATGATCGATATTGCAAAGCAGGACCCAAAAAGTTTGTCCTATGCACGTCAACAGCTACATATGTTTTGCTTGCGTCGATATGCACCAATGATTTAGCTGCTGGCTTTTGTGTGCAAGTGCCTGCAGGTGCAACATGCGTGAACGCGCTTAATATACCAGGCAAGTCTGGCAAACAGTCGCAAGTCTGTCCAACACGCAGACAACAGGTCATGCATAACCGTCAGCTGTTAGCAGCAGCCAGGTAAGTAAATGGCGCCTCAAAGGCAGTAAAGAAACCTCTGTGCATGATAGCATGTTGAGCTCAAAGAAGCAGCACCTCCCACTGTTGAGGCTAACAGTACTGAGGGGATTCTGAGCTGACCATCTCTCCGGTAGTCCAGCCATGCTGTCTGCGCAGTACGTGACTCTCAATGTCCGCAAACACAGGCCCCAGAAGCCCAGTCGGTATCGGTGTGGAGGTATGATTCGTCAGGAAATCTTCGAAATTACAGCAGCATGGTACTGCAGTCCATTGGCAGTGAGTACAGGAATGAGTACTTCCGTAACGCGATCGGTTAGGCCTTCGTGCGAGAGCAAGACGCCAGTCGGCCAATGTTACGTACACCAACCTGTCCCCCAGGCTGGACACACCAAATATCAAGTCTTCGTCAAGAATGAAACTATATGTAGGGTTTAATCCTTATGTATTACTATTTAGGGTTTGAACCTAAAAGAAACTGGTAAATGCTAGTCCTTGGCTACGGACGCAGCAAAAAGAATCCAGAACAATTGTTGGATTCAGGTAGGAATCAACCTGGACCAGTGGTCGTGCAGGACCGATGCCACAGAGGCGCTGACACATGAGCCAAGCCACTTGCGCTGCACATGTCCTCTTACTTGCACCTGTGTGTGCGTGCCGTCTGTAGGCCATGTATCGCAGAGCTTCACACGGTAGGAGGCCGGGACGGTACGCACTGCAAAGCTATATACGTGTGTTCGAATTTTGCTTTGCATTTTATGCGGGTGCATTTCGAATGCACAACAGACAACGCAGTATCAACAAGCTGACCCGCTACTGCCTGCATCAACTTATGGGGGGTGGGGAGGGGGGGGGGGGGTGGCAAATTCTTTGCACAGGCTGTGGATGGTCAGCGAGGAACATGCAAGTCGGTTTGCAGCACTGCACAGCTGAGTGAGATGGTCATACGGTAACAGTTGAGAGCGACTTTGCACAGGCCTTGCGCCGTGTGTGAAATGTGTGCGTTTTTCCCTCTTGTCTGCGGGCACAGCAACTGTGACCTTGGTTTGAGGCTCGAAACAGCGGTGTTGCTGTGCGTCAATTCAAGCAATGCCTTGTCTCCAAAGCTTGACGCTATCTATGACCAAAATTGCAGTAGCATGCCACCAGACTTATTGCAGGCAACCAGAAGGCGTCATTTTTAGTGGTCGCTACTGCTACTGCGCGTTTTGGAAATTCTGAATGTAAGAAACAACATGTTGTTTGAGTCAAAAATGGCGGCGGGCACAAAGCGTGCGCATCACTATCGGTATATGCACCAAGTGCGCTTGTTGGTGTGTACACTAAACGACAGAAACTACACATGCAGTTTGGAAAAAGGGGTATTAGTTGCAATCATGCTTTGCGACGTTGATAATGGCACATTGCGTTGTTCCCGCATGTGCTATGGTTGGCCACAGAATTTGCGTGTTACGCTATCGACGTGCACGGCGGCGCAAGCACTTTGTGCAGTGAGAAAGGCCGCATCTTGTTGCAGTGCAGCGCTTTCACCGAGTCACTTTATCATCGATTTGCTCCTGAGTTCGCAAGCTAAAAGCAGTATGTCGTCGCAGCAACCTACCGAAATATTCTGGAATTCGCATAGAATTTTGGTCGCTTCGCTTTCGTGACTTCGATGGCGAAAGGCGTAACATACGTAATGCCTTCAGCAAATTTGTTCACACGAAAACGCGTTTTCCTGCATGATCTGAACTTCAGTCACGTGCAACTGAATTCAGAGTAATTTGTGAAATCGCAGCAGGCCAATACTAATACTCACGTTATTCATGAGCTTAGCTAACCTGGCCATGAGTAATGGCTGCCAATGTCGAAAACATGTGCATTTAGCCCTAGCACCGCTCGTTACGCCCCAGGGCAGCTAAAAGGAAGGAGGTTGGGCCAGTTGTTTTTAGCGATTTTGTGCATATCAAGTTCGGGCAAATGGGACTTGATATGCTCGGCTGCAGCGTGCTGCAGCTTGCGCACTTGAGATCATGACACACAGTTCATGCCCTGCAGACAGCCAAGGCTTATGGCCTCATGATGAACTAAGGGAAACATCACGCATGTTGCATTTGTGTTTTGAAGCCAGTGTTGCTCCAACCCTGCATGAATAAAATGCCACACCGTCCAGAGCCCTGTAGACATCAATATATTGTGACCTTGTAGTATACTGTGTACTACGGAAGGCTACACACAAGAGCATGTGCTGAAGCTTTCAGCAAGGCATGTACTGCAAGTCATGATTTAAAGGTCTCTGGGCCAATTAGGCAAGACAGATGGCAATGCAATAACTATGGCTCATAGGCTAAAGGATACTGGCCAACAAATAGAAAAGCAGTATACTCATCCTGGGTCCAAGATAACCAATTTTGTCTCGTCAGAATGAGGTCCCAAAAAGTGCTTCAACATGGCTCGAGCAGATGTTGAATAAGAGTACTCAATGAATGCCTGAAGCTTTGTATTCATGTGCCTGCAAACGTCTGCAGCAGAGTGAGCACATGTTAAATGCCAGATGCAGCCTTGCTCCTATCCTAAGTCATCTACTTCAATGTAGGTATTCTGCAATATTGAGCTGTTCCACAATATGTTGTTTCAAACAACAGTCAATTTGACTGTGATGATCAGCTCATGAACGAGGCACCATCACATTGTGTTTGAAGTGTGACTAGCCTAGCAATAGGCTAGCAGTCCAGAGCAGTCATGCAGGATGCTGCAATCTGAGCAGTAACTTGGTGACTAGTCTGTCTATGAAATGCTTTTTGTTCCACCAGGCCACACATGGGTGTCTCAGCTGTTATCATTGTGCAAAAATGTCGTGCTGCATACTCACTGCGGCCATCATGTATTGCATAACGCTGTGGTCCATCACCACACATACTCAACTACAGCTTTCTGGCAGTGCAGTGAGAGGCTTGTTTTGCTAGCATAAATTATGAATGCTGTACAATTTTGCCTTAAGGAGACATACATATGTTGCCTGTTGACATGACATGGCAATACAACATGATATACTGCCACTGTGTGGCACCGGAACCAGTTAGGTGCCAGTCATGACAGAGTTTTCAACATGATCATGGTGAGACACTGCTTGCCAGCCGATTTGTAGCTAACCCTTGTTGTTCTGGCACATCTGTGTCAGAAGCAGCCATTATTTGGCTGTCTGTGATTCAAAAATAATGCTGAATCAACAGCGCTCTCTACCTACCAAGTCCTAAAACAATACTGTATCATATGAAAAGTGTTGGGATCTTGCAGACTCAGCAGCTGAAGGCAAGATATATACAAGCAGTACAAGCGCATGCTGCATGTTGTTCCAGTCTGCAGATAGCGTATTATGCTGGCAACAGCTAGGATCAAGCTTCAGCCACAAAGCATGGATGAGCTTGATCAACGTTCTAGCTCACAGAAGCTTCCTAAAGGTTGACAGGAAGGTAAACCGAAAATGCTGCTATTAGTGCAAAATATCTATGCTTCAGTATACTTAGAGGTCACAGATCGCATATACTAATTATCAGTTGTAGAAACATCTTTAATTAAAGTCATCTCTGACTGTTGCAGGGAGTCAAAAGTGAAACGCAAGGGCTGAGGGACTTCATAACACTGAGAAAAACAAAGGTCTCCTATCAGCTAATTATAATCACTCTGTGCAGGAGGTCATGCGCCTGATCAGAGGCACAGAAGAGCCGACACAAGCTGCAGCTGAATCTGTATCTTCAGGGTCACTCACAGGGTCACTCACAGCACAAGCAAGTAGATCTCTCTAGAGGTCAGACAATTTAAAAGGCTGTCGTAACCAACGTCTGAGAATTAACGCTCAGAGTCAGTTCAAGCAGATCACAGAAGTCCCACAAGGGTATGACTGTGGTATATGTCCCTAAACCAGATGCTCCCCCTTCATCACCTTTGCAGGGAGCATGGCAGGCTGGAACAATACAAAAAACATATCTGATCTGGCAATATGTTCCACTTTTGATATCAATTGGCCCATACGCATGTTCTTGCTGGCGCGTAGAACCTTCGATTTGCCAGCCCTATCGAACACTCCAAGCTGCACAACACCAAACAGGCACACAAGCAGCCAGGCTGCCTGCAGTGTAGTGTTGTCATCCCAAGCTGTTTCTGTCCGTTGAAGCATGGCCATTGTCTGCCAAAACAAGCTGGTAATGAGCAAGCCGCGGTGGTACAGAGTGACAAGTTGACAGCAGGTCACCAACAGGCCTGGCGCCCCAACCCACAACAGGTTGCTCCAAGGTATCTTTGCTGTGTGCTGCTCCCGGTAATGGCATCTGATGATGACAACTACAGCTACTAGGTTCCACACACTGAAGACGAACGGCACATGCACATGTTTGTCGCCTTTCCATGTTGCCGCACAACACAGCAAACTCATGATGGCAAAGGGCCAAATGGTGGACTGGCTCATGTACCGTACATCATCGTCGCCCTTGGGTGTGACAGCAATGGCAAATTGGATGCCAGTGAAGTGTCCAACCACTGCATGCACAACCCCCTTCATGATCCAGTAGGTCCTCACAAACTGGTGCAGTGCGCTTTCCCAGGAGATCACTGGTGCATGCTGGGGCCGCAGCCAGCCTTGGTTGCCCAGCCAACGACAATGGATCATGCTGACAGCCACGGGCAAAGAGGCGTGCAGCAGCACATCTGCCCAGGTGCAGGGGCCGTAAGGAAAGCCCAGGCAGGGTAGCAGCACCAGGAGAGCCACGAGCACAGGGTAGGCCGCATGCCAGAAGTAATAGAAGATGCACATCTGGATCCGTGCTTTCTCACGCCGTGACATCAAATTGCTCCAAAATGGCTTGATGTATTTGAGAACGATAATGATGAAGCTGCGCGCCCACTGGTACTCCTGCTTCATGCTGTCCTCGAAAGTGGCAGGGCCTTGACCCACTGTGACACAATGTTGCAGGTGTTGGCAAACAGAAGACATGTACCACACTCATGGACGGTGACATGCAGCCCAACAACTCGGGGATATTTTGTCAAAGCTTTTTATGATTCTATAGCCAATTTTGCTGGTATGGCACTGTGCAATGACATAGTTCACCAGTAGGAGGTCAATTTTGCTCTCTGCAACATTTGTGACAAATCACATGTGTGCAGATGCAACAGATGGCTTTCTGGAATGAATCAGATGCATAATGTTTGTTATTACACATGGCTGAGCAGTTGCAACAACTGGCTAACAGTTGTGCTCAGCCCATGGGGTTCATGGCATTGAATATACCTGCAGCTGTCCTTAACGAAAAAGCTCCTTTGTAACCATGCGTGGTCATCAAGTAAGATGTGCTAAAGTCCTCATCCAGCTCAGGACCAATGCCGCCAACCTGCCAAAGTAGAGATCGCAGTATGTCAGAGCATGACCATAAGACTATACCAGCCTGAGTACTCAACGCTGTCATGATGCAACAACTGCTGCCCAAGCCATTGCTTGAGTTATAAACCAATGCAGCACTGGATGATGGGTTTGAGCGGGAATAGTATCCGCATCTGTCTAGTGTGTGCACACGTCTCGTCACATCTGTCCAACAGCAACACAACACATGCATGCAATCAAAGGATGAGTTGACTTACAGACTTGAGGTGGGCTGTTCTCACGGTGTAGTGAGATCCAATGCAGACCGGCATCCACCCAGGAAACCATGCAGCTTGTCCAGCACCGTGAAAGATACCCTCATAATGCAGCCTGCCCCTTGCTGCCCAAGAGTTGCTGCTGCCCAGGCTGTTAACGCTGGGAGCAGCCACATAACCAATGGAACTATCCATAAACGCTGGCAGGCAGGATGTCAGATATGTAGTAGCCGGTATATGGTCACAGTCAAACTGAGCCACAATGTCGTATTGATCATATCCCCTGCATAAAGCAAGACTTGTATATCCAAGGCTGCAGTCATGCAACAGACCTTTCTTTTGTGGTCTATTGTATTATTGCAGACTGGACTAACAGGTACCAAATAATCATAATACGCAAATCTGATGCATGTGTGAATATGGAGCACTGCCCTTATGACCAGACAGCAGATGGTCACAAGCAAGCCAGCCAATGACCGACACCTGCTTTGACTTGACTGTGCCACTGCAAAGCTGCAATGGGTATTCTGCGATTCAAAGTACTACTTCTTAGAATGCCATGAGTTGTCGCTCACCAATGGTCATAGAAGTATGACAAGTTTCCCTCTTTACATTTAGTCCGTCGTGGCCAAGTAGCCCTGTGATACTCCTTCACACCAAATCTGCAGGATACCCTGACGCCGTTCTCAGCGCACCATGCTGTGATCTCCGAAGTTGGCCTGCGATTTATTACGGCATAGAGGATCAGGCGCAGGTTGTCAGTACACATGATTACTGCGCACGCGTACCTTTCGTCCGCGAGCCATACGTCGTATGAGTATATATAGTCTTGGTTCATCATGGCTATCAGTGTGCCTTTCACAACATCGAAGGGCTCCGACGGTGCGCGAGTCACGATCATCGCTACCCGAAAGCAAGGTGCGGGGCTTTGGGGGTCTGGTGTCTTTGCTCTAGCCAAGAGGGAGTACGCAAAAATCGTATCGAATGTTTGCAAAGCCCAGATTGCACTCAACAAACTGTCGCTGAATGTCCAGGACGAATGGAAAACCCCCGAGTGAACGTATACGACCCACCAGGACCAGAAGTAGGCCCATGTGCCGGCGAGCACCACAACGGAGAAGACCACAGCGGCCGTCTGGCGCTTATTGCACAAGTAAACGAAGGGCGATGCTCCCATGGCTGCTGTGCCGCTTTCAGCAGGGAGTCAAAGCCTTTTACGGCTTCTGACTTTGCACCGTTTGGCACATTAGGCGAGAAACCAGAATATTAAGCACTAATCTTTGACTTAGCATCGCTGGCAATTTCATGGGATGTGATCGTTTGCACGTGGCATCGATCACGATCGAGATGGAAAGCGCTCAGGAACTTCGCATCATGACGCTATGACCCTAACGTGGTCAAGCCTAGCAAAGCGCACGGAGCACCACGTTAGTATCTTTTGCGAAGTAATGGCTGATATCCGTAATTGCAAAAATTTAAGTCAGGATGATGAGTGCACGCAGCAGCCCATTTAGGCGTCGAGTTCTGAGCGAAATTGTGTAACAAACTTGACGCGTTCGAGTCAAGATTTCCTGGCAGATACCAATGACTCGGTGTGACGACAGCATAAGTGCTTGATGCATCGAACTGTCGTGTACAAATATGACAGTCGCGAACGACGTTGAAGGTCGCCGTCCGTTTCGACGACGATTTGGCAACAGCGTGTGGTGACCATCCCGTTTCAATCTAGAAACTCACTGAGTGCCTTGATTATTTGGAGTGCCTTTAGTGCTCTGACCGGCATCTGTAGTTGGCTGACATGTGCCGCTGCAAGCAACTTCTGCCATGCGCACTGATTGTTGCTTATCCATGCGCTCTGATTGTCGTGTACTCAGCGGTATTCGATATCACCGACAAAGGTACTCATGCTGATCAACTTTGGGAGCCTCACATACGGCGTGCCTTCACGCCATGGATGTCGTCGGGCATTTCAGAAGAGGCCGTGGCTCAAGCGGCTGCTGTACACTGCTGGGGAGACTGGGGCAATTATTTTGATATGTTCAGGTTTGCCATCTTGGGTAACGCTTCCTGTCCTGCAAGCCTTCCAAGTTGGTGCGTCGTGTGTCACATGTACAGTATCGACTGTTAATGTTCCACGCAGATTTAAAATCCTGTCCGGTCAGTTGTATATAAACTTGCAGAAACCGCTTGCCAGCGAGCTGGATGATGGTGATTCTAGAGCTATGTTTGCCGTGTCCATGCTGCTGGAAGTTCTACATACGTTCCCACGGCAAATCTCAGACATAGATGCAGTCTTTCATACAACTGATTGGCCGTGCAACTCTAAAAGCCAGTCGGCTGGCACACCAGTACCCATTCTAGGCTACAGCTCAACAGACAACCACGTTGACATAGCCATGCCAGACTACACAGTGATGTCACATCAGGGGAGCATCACTGATGATCCCAAGACTGCGCAGCCTCAAATAGGATGGGCACAACAGTCTCAAGCTTTCCAGTCTTTTGAGCAAAAGATTCAGCAGTTGTTTTGGCGAGGACGTCATACACCATCTGACCCTAGAGACCATCTTCGAAATGAGCTATTTGACTGTCCTAAGCAGTTTGAGGCTACTGGACAGCATGATCTTGCAGCTATGTTCAATTTGGAGGGTGCCCGGGTTAATGTTTATGACCGATGCCAGTATCAATACCTGGCATATTTGGAAAGTAGAGCATTCTCCACATCGCTCAAGCATATGCTTGCATGCGGCAGTGTTGTCCTCACACCACCTTTGGAATTCTATCACTTCTATGCCCATGCCTTGGCAGCAGAGGAACATATGGTTACTATTCCAAGAATAAATGGTTCTTTGTGCCTTGGTGTTGCTCAGGTTCTTGAGGAGTTGGAGGCCGATCCTGACAGAGTGGCACGTGTAGGAGCCCGCGCCTTGCAGGTATAGCTCATGATATATCAGCTTCACTGTGTAGATGTACCCTTTGCACAACTTGTTTACTTAACAAAAGGCTGCTCAATGCACATGTGCTGACATCTGCTGATAAAAGCTCATGTTTGCTTATCATCACGGTCATCGCATATGGCTTACTGTGCTCAACACTGCAGCATGCACATGTTACCTGTAAAGCTACAATGCTCCTCGCCAGTGGGAAGTCAGCTCACTGTCGCAGCATGGCCTGTCATACGCATAAGTTGTGTATGTATGTGCAACACTACATTTCACAGTCAACACTTATCAAATCCTCCTGTGCTGCAGTTTGTGCAACATCATTTGACCGTGGACAGTACGCAGCGATATGTGCGCGATGTGCTTAATCAGTGGGCTGCTCTTCAAACATTTGCTCCTTCTTTGCCTGAGACGTGGGACTGTCTGCTGTCCCCTCCTGTCGCAGAAATGTTTTGGCATGATATTGGTGATACGCATACATGGATGAAAGATGTCCATTTCTACAACTGCAGCAGTGCTGTCTTGTGACCTGCCTTGAGGCATTAAACTATGCCGAAGTTTTGAAACGGCTTGTTATATACCGTACGCACCAGAAAGTTGGTCAGATTTTGGTTCAGATCGGGGCCTTCGATGATATCGGTTTAGACCTTTTGTTTGAAAAACGACCAAACCCGCTACTGTACTAATTTCATTTGAGGTCGGCAGCCAGGCATGATAAGTTTATGGTTGAAGCGTGTGGTGGACCTGAAAGACCCTACGCTTTGTACAATTACATTATTTCATTCCGCTGTAACTGCCGGAGTTTGCAGGATGCCGCCAAAGTTTTGCAGGACCCGCTACAATAGCTGGCTCTTGCGGCGCCCGTCACGAGTTCCTGTAGGCTTTGTGCCCGACGTTTGACGTCTGCCAACGTCAAGTGAAAGTCCTGCTTCACAAACAAATGAAGACCGTGTTGCTCATGGCTCTGTGGCTGTCTTCTTGTTCAGCTACAACAACTTTTATTATCATTGGCCACATTGGCCAAGTATCGGCTGCTTGTGCGTTCATGACTTGTGGCTAGCGGCTCAGCTCAGCCGGAAGTCGTTCGCGGCTTCCGTTGAAGGACATATCGAAGCACTCCTTGTTAGCATGGCCTGCATGAACCTCAAGTAGCCTCTTTTAGGCAAATAGTGCTTTCTTACCATCGGCATCAAATTTTGTCTTGAAAATGACTATTCAACAATGGTGCGACAGGGGTATAAGGTACCATGAAGTGTTTCGGAAAAATAACAAAACATGTCAACATAAATAAGAAAACTGTCAGCGACGTGCTTCTACATCAATGGATTACTGGCAGGCAGACAGATTTAGACAGATCATCAAAAGTACCGGCAACCAAGAAAAGAAAAAAACAAGAAAAAAGTACGCTGTTGAGCGTGACTAAAGAGAAGCTGGTTAACCCGAGCTTTCCTTTGCCTGAGCCAATGTCAGCGGGCGGGGAAGTGGGTGTGGGGGGGATGGGCAAACTGGCAACAAACTACTTTCACAGTAGGGATGTACACCTTACTATCTAAGATTTTGCGGTCTAAATCGCAAGACGGTGTAAATCGATGCAAACTGAGGTTTTGGCTGATGTAAACAGGAAAACAGGGCCTTACTGTTGCGCTACGGTTACACTGCCGAACTCTGCTCGAAACCGTGAGCTGGCCGGAAGATAGATTACTGGTGGGGCTTGCAACACGCTACAGACCTCTGTTCGAAGCCAAAGTGGGGGAATATACTCTGTTTGTCCCTTTGCAAATCAAGCTGTTGTGACTGATACACGAAACAGAGGAGGCTGTAAAGGCACGATAATCCTGGTGACTCTGAATCAAAGCCAGCTATTACTACTCGAAGCGAAACAAGACTATTAAACTTAGAATGCAAAATTTGCAGCGAAATTTCTTGTTCGGTTGTCAAATACCCTGTAGCTGGTCAAAGCAGCGCTTTGATGATATACAATTAGTAAAATAGGCAGACGTTGAGCTTCTTTGGCTGGGGTCTGGTCTCAGATGTGGGGACATATCGCCTTTGCGGCTATAGATATATGCGCATTCAAACTCAAATTGATTTGAGCACAGTTGTGGATGCGTCTCGACGCGGTAAGTAGGTCGCCGCTTTCAAAATTTACAAAGATGACAGCTCAAACCGTAAGCGTAAACACCTATTTACGGTCGTTTACGGGCGCTATGACTCAAATTGTCTTCGCAGGCTATATATTGCTGGCATCATACGTCTCACTACAAATTAAGGGGGTAGAGGGGTTGGAGCGGGGTAGGAAGGGTGGGTCGCTTGCACATGGATGACAGATCGTCCACAGCGAGTCTTTGCGTTTTGTAAAGCGTGTGCAGTCTGGCACGAGTCTGTTGCGTACTAGCACTGCAGTGCACCACACCAAATGCTTCCTTCTGTGCGGCACCAGAAAAGTGATCACGTGGGTAAACTGTACACCTGTGCAGCTTTTCTTGAGCAGTTTTTAGTGCCATTGCAGCTAAATGACTGGTGCCAAAAAACCACACAGCAACCCACAAATAACGTTGGCAGGCTGTCCACCTCAAAAAACTCCATCTAGAATTGTGTTACCGGCAAACTGGCGGCAAGACTGGCAGAAGTCAGGCCTCTGCAAGCAAGTGGATCAGACTTGCCAGTCTGCACAACTCAGTTGCTGATCAGCTCAGGCCAGGCACACCACACAACTTGAATGCAGAAGCATTTCAGCATATTCTGGCAGCAGTAAAGCAAAAGCAAAAGCAATGTGAATGTGCTGCTGCTATTGCAGCCAAAGTTCAGCATAAGTTCAGCATAAGCCTTGAAAGTCAGTGTCACCACAGTGCAATGCGCTCTCAGAAAGGGGGCAGTGAAATTCCTTATGCCTAAGGTTGTAAGTGCATATCATGGGAAAGCCAGCTGGCAGTTGGTGTACTCAAGCCACAAGGGGAACAGTAGGGAGGCCCAAGCACAGCCCAGGAGTACCTTGTTACATGGGCATGACCTACTGGGGCGTCACCCGGCCTCAAATTTGTGACAGGTGCACACAAATTAGCACAGAAGTACTAAAAGATAATAAGCGCTACCCACAACAAAGCAAGCGTATACAGGAGCTGGCTCAAAAGAGTACAATGATGGTTTGCCGTAGCATTTCATCTCAGAGGACAAGAGACTGTTTCAGCAAGCTGGCAGGAAGGCAGAGGAGTGGGAGCTACAGCAAGACAATGCTCCAGCTCACAAAACCAAGGAAAACATATAATGCATCAGCGCCAATGTCCCAGGAGGGCTTTACCTGGAATGGCCTGCCAACTCACATGATATGTCTCCCATTGAGAATGTCTGGGCTTGGATGGAGCAAGAAATTGGTGACAGAGAGGGCATCAACAGTACTGATGACTTGCAAAGTAGACTGATGGTCATTCGGGACTCAATCACATTCATACAGTTATACAGCCTTTTTGATGGTATGGATGACAGAATGAGGTGTGATGTCAAGTTGCAAGGCAGAATCGCATAGGCATGTAAACAAAGCTCAGAGCTGTGTTGTTATTACTCGCACATGCCATTAGAGTCCATTAGACCAATGATCATGCTCTGCCTGCAACTTAGCAACCAAAGACATCTGTGACATCCTGCCATGTAAGATCAGTTTTTCAAAACCTGTGTTGTAATCCCTGAGCAGCCAAACATCTTGCACACTGCTTGCCCAGCAATTTTCCAGTTTGTACTGTTGTCCATAAGCAGTGGTAGGACCAACGGCAGCTGGCTATTGACTGTAGGGTCAACATGCAGTATAGCCGAGAATTGCAGTGTTCATCAATGATATCCCAACTGTAATTAGAAATAATATATGCCGCTGGGGGGCAAATCGCCAGTACTCAAGGCTTATATATGCTTTGTGCAGAGGAGCCATATGCATGCCATGCCTTGCAGCCATTTGTCTGCATCCAATCCTTTAGAAGTAGCTTGGGTAAAGTATGTAAAGCAGCACCACTCAATGGCCTACTTGCCAGAGCAAACTTTGCTGAAGTTCTTGCCGACATGCTGACCAGCTCAGAAGCTCACTGTGTACACATGCGCAAAGGCTGTAGAAACTCATGTTCCTGAAACAAAACTTGTGTTGGGGCATATATTCTGCCTCACATAGCACTTCCTGTCATCATCAACAAACTGACACTCTGGCAGCCGCTCCAAACGTTCCTCAAGGTAGAACAGCTACACTGAGTCTCTCTGTTGGTTATTCGAAATATTCGCTTTCTGCTCTATGCAGAGATGAGCCATGATACAAACAGCTCAAGAACACACAAGCTGTGCACAAACAGCTCAATTAAGCCAACATAGAAGCATGAACTTGGTCTGTCAGAAGGGTCGCAAGGTTAACAAACAAAGGTGAAGGAGCCTGTGTCTGGCTTTGGGTCACCTGTCAAAGTACAAGAAAATGAACTGGATGACAAGCAGTCCGAGTCATTTGCATCATCAGTGCAGAAATGTACTGCTGCCACAACGTTTCATTTCCCTTTGATGATCTACAGGGGTGGTCCTTGCCATGTGCCACTTCACATTTTCTGAAGCAGTCACTCAATGATTCCCCATCTTCACTGTTTCACAGACTCTGCTATCAGTGTGCAAGGCTATCCAGGAGTACATACACGCACAGCAGAAGAGGCGTCTGCCCGCATTCTTGTGCTTTGTCAGATAGCTATTGTACATGTCATACTGCCATATATAAAGTATACACTTTAATCTGCTGCATCACTGTCATCTTGTAGGGCTTCGCGATGATGTGCTTCCTGTGGCTTCCATATACTGCAGAACGTGTGCTTGATGAACACTATGAGCCACTGAGTGCAGGCCAAAGGTGCTGTCTGGCTGATCTATTGCGTCACTATAGTCATCAAATGTGGGTGGTGTATGCGTGCGCCTCAGATTTCTCGACAAACTAACATAAGGATTGAGGTGCTCAAAACGGTCCTCAGCGTTGACCATGGATGGAGACACATACAAGTTGTTATACAAGTCCTCCTCATCACCAGACCCAGGGTCAACCAGAACACTTCCTGACATTGCAGCCATGCGTCTCACCAGTGTACGATCCAACTGCAGCAGAATACACAGCTGCTTCATGATGCATGAATCATTTGACAACATAAGATGTCAGTTCAGGGCAGGAACTTCAGCACTATTACGCTTGGACAGACAATTGCATGAGAGTTGAAGATCAGGTGATACCATGCATAAGCTTAAGCAAACAGCATGTACGAATTTATTGGGGTTGGGCTGTAAATTTAAGACCCGCCTGTATCATTGTTGGTTGACCTTTATTTTGTGCGCATTGAAGCCAAGAAAACATGTGAGCTAAGATCATCACCTTGCTGCTGCGTGGTGACATGAAAGGAGACTCTGGCTGCATGTCAGCCTTCATTGCAGATGTGTATGCTGCCCATGTTGAAAACATGTCCTGCAAACCAAACGCCAGTTGTTTGTGCTGTATGCTGGCTGAGTAAGCACCAAACTACCGGCGCTGATCAGTACCTGAGCAAATGCCACAATTGCAAAAGTATGCCAGCAGTATATGCATGCTCTTTCTACTTTAGCATGAAGCGCCTGCTGCCTTCAAGCTACTCCACTCAGAAGCAAGACTAATGACAAGGCTGCCATCGAACCACACAGGGCTCAGTTCTCATGCATCCACACCAACCTGCAGAATCCGTCTTTGACTGTGCTGCATGGCTACATCACTCTTGGCAGAGAGCAGCTGCCCCTGCCGTCGGTAATTCTGCCACCGCTCAAAGCACAATCTGAGGCCACTTGACTCATCAGCGTCCATGACTGAGACGAAGGCAGCTTGAAGCCGCCTTCTTCGCTCACGCTGCAGCTCCACAAACTGCCACCATCTTGTGAGCACCATGCCACTGGTATTCTGAAAAGCCAGGGCAGCAGCAGCGTTCAATTTTGCAGCAGTAGCCGTTGCTTGCTGGGAGTGCACTTGACGCCATGTCCAAAAAAGTCGCTTCATGG